>JAVXUM010148677.1:0-15020 GCA_035590655.1 Pouteria glomerata
CCTGTGAAAGGGTTTCCTCGTTATCTTCTGGTGTGATTTATTTTTACTTTGTGTGATTGCTTGGTTTGGAGAATTTTCATATGTAAAAACCAAGTGAGAAGAAATCAATATAGACACAACAATACATATTCAATATGGTTCAACAATGTCCTTATGTTTCTATATAAGTGTTTTGAATATTAAGAAATCTTTTTTATGGGTTTACATATAAATTTATTTACACTTACAAAATCTCAATGTAAAACATTTAAAATTATGTTGTCTTTTGGGGTGCACAAAAAATTGAATAACCTAAAAATCAAATCAATCTAACCACTTTCATTAAGTTGGTTCAAGTCTATACCAAAATTAATTCGGTTCTAGGTTAAAAAAAACTAACAACCCGATATTTTTAGTTCAATTCTCGGGTTAGTATACAAAAGAACTTAACTGAATTAAAAATAACTTAACTTGAACCAACTCGAAAAATATAAGTTATAACATATAATTATACATAATATAATTATAATATTATGTATATTATAATATTTATAATATTATATCAATACATTATACATTATTTATTAGATGTTTAGGAATCGAAAATAAATAAACCAGTCCAACTCAAAAATTGAACCAAACCAAACTGATTTAGGCTAACTTGAAATTCAATTTGGTTCTAGATTGAAATTAGTTCAATTTTAGATCCAATTTTTAAGAACAGAAAAAAATTAATTGAGTTCTGAGTTAAATATAAACCCGAACCAAACTGACTTATGCGCACAATCCTAATTATCCCCCTAAGATTCCTAAAAGGAAATATATATATATAGAACATACTACCTTTGGTGCAACCTCAAAAAATTATGCTCGCCGACGACCGTCGATCAATCTCTACACTACCTCAATATCCTCGTCACAAATTATTCCAATTCACTTCTTACAAGTTAGCCTTAGGTGAACATGAGTCATAACCTAACATACAATCATGCATCTTTCGAGAGATGACTGAGTTGTAAGATTTGTAATAAACTTGTATATAAATTTAGGAACATCAAAATTATATATTTAATACTGCAGAAGTATACTTATTTGTTGCATGATCCTTGAATGTGAATAGAAGAGGTATTGAAGATTGAAATCAACCTTGGTGGTTGTGGATCTTCATGGATCTTTCTTTTTATACCTTAGGTCTGTATGATTGTTTTTTCATGGGTAAAAACATTGTCTATCTAAGATAGAGAGGAGATGTAGTATAAAAGGTCTACATTAGGCTCCTTTGACCCACACTATTAATCTTCCAAACCACGTAATTAATATATCTTATAGGTATATAGAAGTCCAGTGTGCATGGATCACTTCTTTATTGGACCTATCTTGTAGATATCAGCTTTAAACTTAGGTAAATTAAAATTTAATTAATGTGCATGCTCAATTTAAAAAAAATGCTAACATTCTCCTAATTGAGCAAACATTAACTGAAGTTACAATTTTGAAAATCTTTTAAATAATGACTCTTGGATTGAAATTATAAAATCTATGTGGTCACATTTTAAAAAGTCGAGTAAAGTTAAGAGACAATACCTAAAATAATCTTATCTAACAACACAAACAATATCAACCCATAACTATCATTACATTACTAATCAATGTAAGACCACTCATGATTACAAAAATCAATCTCTTCATCAACGTGGATCATAAATGGTAGTGTGGTGGGAAATAACACTCCTTAGGTGATCTCATAAATGTGCTACTCCTTTATCAGTTCTCAAATTCTCTTTAACCATATGCTTATTTACTAAGCAAGAGAACTTTAACAATTTCTAATAAAACTAATACGTCTTGCATATCTATATCAAGAAAACTTTACAGTGCAAAGTAATACATATTTCTGAATGTTCAATTATAATAAACTTGAGATTTTTCTTTAAATCCGTATTATGAATACATATACATCCATATATGACATGTAAAATATCAAGAACATGTGTACTCATGCATAAATGGCATCAACAGAAAATAACCCTTAACCACATATAAACTTTAATGACCATATATAAATTGAAAAGTCTCAACATATAACAAGGCCCCATTTGGTAATATTTTATTTTCTATTTTTTCGTTTATATTTCAAAACATAGTAAACTCATAATAGAAACATGTTTGTTAAATCTATTTATGTCTTTTTATTTTCAAAAAAAGAAATTTTAAACAGAAAAATGTAAAAAAAAAAAAAAAAAAGTATTTTCACTCTTTTTCTTTGTTGCAAACATTTTGCCAATTTCAAAACTCTATCCAATTTTGTTACATCATATTAAAATAAATTATTTTGTTCAAATATTTTATTAAAATAAATTATTTTAATAAATAATATAATCAAATTCAATTCATTAAACCCATTATTAGCTTAATGATTAATTTAATCTAATAAAATAATCAATTTAATTTAATTTAATTTAACAATTAATTATTTTAAATTATTTTAAATAAATATCATAATTAAATAATAAAATTAAATTGTTTATTATTTAATTAGTTTAATTTATTTAAAATATATTTTATTAAATTATTTTAATAAATAATTTAATTAATTTAAAATTAAATAATTTAATTTAATAATTAATCTTAATATGAAATATATCTTATTAAATTGCTCTTGATAAATAATGTAATTAAAATAATTTGACTGATTAATTTAATTAATCTTAAATTAAATGAAATTAATATGAAATATATTTTATTAAATTCAACTATTGTTTAAAAAACTAATAAAACGAAATATCTTTTGAAAATAAAAAAAAATTAATAATTGTAAACAAAATTATGTTTTCACGACAACAGAAAACAAAAAATATGAAATATAAATAGATAAACATAAACAGAAAAATGATAGTGTTATCAAATGACCCCTAACTGTCACATAATATAAGGAAAATAACTCTAACTAATCAAGTATATCAAAAGACCTTATAATACCCATGTTAGAAACATGCTTATTAAAAGAACAAGTGTAAGTCCCTCGATCAAGAGGTTTGCCATCATCTGTTCTGTTTCAATATGCTCAATGATGATACCACATTTTCTCACCAAATCTCTAACTTAACGAATTCTTGATCTCAATATGCTTAGACTAACCAGAAGTTCTGTTATTATTTGAAAAAAAAAATAAATGCAACGTTATTACAAAAAAAAAAAATTAGTGGTCTAGTTATGAGATCAATCACTTTAAGTTTTGAAATAAAATTTCACAACCATATAGCATGAATTGTAACCCTAAAATAAGCTACAAACTCACCATGCATACTAAAAGATACTGCAAGAATTTGCTTGACACTCTTCCCTGAAGCAGATTCCTTAGGTAACATAAATGTATATGCTAAAGTAAGATTTTTGTCATTCACATATTTTGTAAAATTTGAATCTGAATACCAATAACTTCAAGATTATTAACTTCTCTATAAACAAACATAAAATCTTTGATTATTTGTAAATATCTCATAATTTTATTTATAACTACCCAATAATCCATTACAGGATTTGAGAGAAACCTCCCAAGAACACTCACAACAAAAGCAATATCTAACCGGGTATGTACCTATGCATACATAAGATTATCAACCGCAGTAATATAAGGTGTGTCTTGCATAGATTTTATTTCAAAGTTATTCTTGGGATTTTGTCTCTTATGGAATTATCATCCTTAGTAACAAGAACAATACCAAGTCTATAATTTTATCTTTTAAACCTTTCAAGTACATGGTTGATATATCTTTCCTGAGAAAACCTTGGCATACTATGAGATCTATCACAGATGATCTCCACGCTCAAAATAAATGAGCCTTCTTCAATATATTTTATATCATAGATGTTAAGTAGCAATGACTTAGTAGCTCTCAAGAGACATAAATCAATACCAACAAGAAATATATCATCAATATAAAAAACAAGAAAAATAAATTTCCTCTCACTAACCTAAGGATATATGCATTGATCAACCTTATTTTTCTTAAAAATCTAGAGAAATGACAATCTCATAAAATCTCAAGTACCATTGGCACAAGGTTTATTTCAAACCATAAATGGATTTCTTCAATTTACACACTATGGCTCTTTATTTATTTTTTCTTAAACCCCCAAGTTGCACCATATAAATTTCTTCCTTTAGGCACCATTCAGAAGAGCAATCTTTGATACCTATCTAATGAAACTCTGAATCATAATGAGTCACCAGAACCATGATAATTCTGAATAAATCCTTAGATGAAATTAAAAGATAAGTCTAATTATAATCAGTTCCCATTTGCATGCAATAGGTTTGTAGCTGGCTAGAAAATCAATTAGCCATCATAAACTATTATATGCTTTAGACACTATCTTATTTGTTATAACACTCACTCACATGCTAGACCAATGGCTCAAAATAACACCAATATAAGTCATTAGGTCAACCACAGGACCTATATCATAATCATATTCATTTAGATGTATAAAGAACTAATTTATGAATTTCTTAACAGATATCTCTGGAATAAGATTAAGAGCATTAATAAAAGCAAAATCAGTTACAACAAGGTCATGAGTATTAACAGAAATTGTATCACTAACCCCTTGCTGCTCATATCATCTCACAGGTATGGATAAAACAAAGGTTTACATTTTGGGTAATAAAATAGACATTGCTTCATTACTCATATCCTTATCAATCTTACAATAAAAAGTCTAAATCAGTTCTATCAAGCTCTAAAAAATTTAACAATTTTGTCACCCAGTTTTGGATAATGGAACTTGTACCACTTAGAATGATCTGGACACCCAATGAAAAAATAACTGTCAGTTCTAGAGTTGGTTTTTCTTTTAGAAGGGTTATATATCCTAACATCTGTAGGACAACCCCAAACATAAAGATGGTTAAGGTTAGACTTTCTACCGATCCACAACTTAAGAGGTGTTTTAGAAACAAACTTGATGGGAAATTTATTAAAGAAAAAATATGAAACAAACTTTATTGCATTGTCTTTTGACTACACCATTCTATTTAACACTAATAAGCATGGTATATTGGGCAACAATCTCACATTCTTGTAAATTTTTGGCAAACGGTCTCATATGTTGTCCTAGGATATCATGTTTGCCATAATATTCACCCCTATGGTTAGGCCTCACAACTTTGATCATTTTAGTGAATTTACCATAGATACAATCAACATATATGTCTAGGTCTCCAAAATCATGTAATATTAAAATATCATCTTTTATAAGCCTTTGAGTTCTCTCTTTAGAAAAATGACCTTGTCTTTTATGCTATAATAAAGAAGAATTTATTTTTGATTTTTAGGTCTTTTAGACACACTATAATCAATATGGAAATACATATACAAAATTATAAACTAGATTTCGTTTATATAGACTATTATTTAAAATATCACGCCTAATAATTTGAGAGTTTTGTTATAAGTATTAAAATAATGATTAGCAATCATGAACTATAAATAATTCAAAGTATGTGCCTTAAACTTAACCAAACATAAACTGTAGATGATAATTCAATACATCATTGGCATCTCCTTTTTAGGCAAAGAGTGCGACATGCTATGATTCTTCACAATAAACTATCAAAAAGAAAGTCAATATTAGAAAAGTCAATTCCTTGTGGGTAGACAGACTCTTCTAATCTGAATATTCTCTAATTAGTCGTTAGATATCAACTGTGTCATTATTACATATAATAATACCCTTTGGGCAGTTACCATATATAATAATATGATAGCTCTTATCATGTACAAACATGCAACAAAAAAAGAATTAACAAGCGTATCCCTTTTGGCAGTGACGCTAGTATTAAACCAAAAAATTCTTACCATGACATAATAATACATAAATTATCAATAATTTTAATTTTTGGCAACAAAAGGGCAATATATTGATAAAAATTGAAGACATCAATTTACCATAAGCATAAATAATAGGGGTTCATTGGTATATCATTACTGTATTTCCTTTGGGCAGAGAGTAAACATGTTATGAGAATCCTTCAACTAACCACTATATGATAATGCCTAAGTATTTGGAAAATAGTTCCCTTTGGACAAACTAACTTTTCATAAATAAAACAAAATCATACACTCTCAAATCAGTTATCAAATAACATCCTTATCATTATTGCACACAGTACCCCTTTTGGGCAGATATTTGCATGCAATAATATAATGGACATTGTCATGTACTATATATAAGAAAATTAGATTTCAATAAATGTACATTTTTGGGCAATAATACCCATTTCAAGCCAAAATCTTGTCATGACATTATTTTACATAAAATTACTCTATGTCACACTCAGCACACTAATATGCTTGTAATCACATTCTTATGGGTGGTAATCAAATGCACCCTATGATCTTAGATATGTTATTCATGCATGAGGAAATAATAGAGGTTGCCCCGGTGCATCATTGTTGTCTGTCTTTTAGGTAAAGAGTGTAACATGTTATGGGATTCCTCTCGACTAAGTACCAATGGGAATAATCAAATATTTAAAAATTAGTCCTCTTTGGATAGACTAATCTCTTAAAAAATAAGCACGTTAGTCACTGAAAATCATCCATATCAATAAAAACATGCAATAATGCCTTTTAGGTAGGTGATTATATATAATAATGCAATAGATATTGTCATATTTTGGATATCAATAGATGCACCCCTTTAAGCAGTATCACCTATATCAATCCACAAATTCGTGATATGATATTCTTTTATTTAAATTGTCTTGTGTTATTTCTAGCATTCCTGTATTGAAGGAATATGCTCGCAATCACATCCTTATAAGTATTTACATATCCTAATATACCTAGTGATCTCATGAATAACATATGTGCTGCCGAAGCCATAATAAAAAAAAAAATCATTGCAAAAAATTCACATAAAATAATGCTTTAGGCTCTTTGAGGATTAGTTCGTAAGAGAGTGCAATTTATAAAAGAATATTCAATGAGATTACTCATAGCCTAAAGGTTTAATAAGTTAAAAAAACTAGTTCTCCTTAGAAAATCACCCAAACATTAAGCATGGCCATCAGAATATTGCATAAAAATGCTTAAAATATTTAAAAATTATTATAATTTATTTTCATCAAACCAAAGATAATACACTATTCCGTGATAGAGACGGTTATCTTGGGTGACCCCTTTGTACCCTACTAGTTTCCCACTCTGAACGAGTAGAGATTCAAGAATTTTTTATGTAAAAAACTTTAGGGATCGAGTAGGTTATGGATATGAGTCTGTCCCCGCTCCATACCTATCCTACCCGTTTCCTGACCTATCCAC
Organism: Pouteria glomerata; assembly: GCA_035590655.1. Taxonomy (NCBI): domain Eukaryota; kingdom Viridiplantae; phylum Streptophyta; class Magnoliopsida; order Ericales; family Sapotaceae; genus Pouteria; species Pouteria glomerata. Next base: position 7,308 of record JAVXUM010148677.1, read on the forward strand.
ACCCCTACTTGTACCTTCGTATATATCTATATTAAATTTTTAGGGTTCTATTTTGCTTTACCCTAATACAATAGAATATTATTCTCTAGAATCTCTACACTATCAAAGTCAGTCAAAAATTGCATTTTCTATTTCAATTCCACCACTATAGATCTTTGGACGAAAAGAGTCGAATCGAACAATATTACTACAGAGTAATGCAATCTGTCATTGATATGCTTTCAATCTCTTTCTCTATCTCTCTCAGTGTCTATATATACGTTTTTGTTCTATTTATATGCTTGTGTTTGCACTGTGGTTAATAAAGTTTCAGATGCAAGGAAGACCTTAATTTTTATTAGCTAGCCAAAATTTCTAGTTATAATATTACATGATTGAATAGAAGTATTTTGAATCGACTTATTATTTTTATCAAAGTTTGATTAATTACTCTATATAATTCTGTTGTTGGAACTTGAAGATGTATGTTTTAAAACACTTTGTGAACTAATACATCTTAGTGCCTCTATTAAACAAAATATATGTAATGAAATTAATAATTAATTATTTTATATAAATTTAACTATAAAATTAATTTAATTTAAATTGATATTATATTAAATTTGTATAAAACAATATATTTTAATATAATGTAACAAATGGACAATTTTAAAATTAACACAATATATGCAACAGAAAAAATATTGTAAAAACACTTTTTTTGTTTACATTTTTCTGTTTAAGTTTTCATTTTTTTTTTGGAAACAAAAAAAATATAAACAAATTTTAAAAACATGATTCTGTATTGATTAACATCACATATTAATCCTTGTCTCTGCTTTTAATTGTTTGTCTTTGCTCATAAATGAAATTTCCTATTACATTTTACATGCCTAAATTTATTTTGTTGAATATATATTTAATTTCTCTAATGTTGTCATTATGTTTGTAAATAATTGATTTTGTATAATAATTGTATTTAGCATTATGTTTATACCATCACATTCAACTCAAGTGGCGTCAAATGAAATGCAAGCACCAACACTGAGTAGTTCACAAGTAGATACAGAACCAGAAACAAAGTCATCAATTTTCATTACTGGTGAAGTTGAGTGTAACTCTAAAGGTGATAAAAGTGGTAAATACAACTAAGTTAAGGAGTCATATATGGCGGCATTTTCAAAAGATAAGAGTTACTATGGGAGAAAAGAAAGAAAATAAAGTAAGGCATTTGTATTGTAAAAAGAAATTAAGTGTGGAAACTGAGAGTGGAACGACACATTTGAAAGGTTACTATAACTCTTGTTTAAAAAATAAAGATGGTTGATAGTAAGCAAAAAATTTTAATACTTAGTGTTATGTTGGAGACAAGAAAAAGTAGCATGCTCCGAGCTTATGCCTTTGATGCAGAACATATTGGGAAACAACTTGCTTACATGATAATAATGCATGAATACCCTCTAAGCATAATGGAACACCTCTGGTTTAGGAGATTTTGTCATGCTCTACAACCTATGCTTAATCTGCTATCTCAAAGTACTATCAAGAGGAATATTTTGAACATATATGATGTAGAGAGGTCGAAGACAATTAGCCTTATGGAAAGAAACCAAATAAGAGTTTTTTTAACAATAGACATGTAGATAGCTACCAATCAAAAAAGAGAATTTATGGTCATCACGACACATTTTATCGATGATTGTTGGAAATTACGAAGTCGTATTGTTGGGTAATTTCTTAATGTTCCCATGTTAATTTTATGTTTTTTTTACGAATCTTAAGAATTTCATAAATGCCTTTTACTTCATTCAGTAATTGTAGTAATTTTTCTAATTACATTTGTGTATGTGCCATGTCCATACACAACGGATGTATTGTGTGATGTATTGATAGATACATTGTTGGAGTGGAATACTGTTAGAAAATTATCTACTCTAACGATTGATAATTGTACTACCATTGAGGCCATGATTAATCTTTTGTTGAACAAATTTGGAAGTAATCATCATTGGTTTAAGAGTTTCTTTTATGTACTTTGTGCTGCCTAAATTCTTAACTTGATTGTGAAGGATGGTTTAGATGTCATTAAGAATTCCATTGAAAAGGATAAAGATAATGTTGCTTATTAGACAGCATCTCCTAAGAAAGTGGAGAAATTTGAAGAGACAGCTTGCCAACTGAGAGTTTTTAGTGATAAAAAGTTATCTCTTGATTGTCCTACTAGTGGAACTCAACCTATACAATGCTTCTAACTATCATAGAACATAAGAGTGCTTTTGGTCATTTAAGACTCAAGGATAACTAATACAAATCTTGCCCAACTAATGATGATTGGAATATGGCCAAAGATATATGTGAGAGATTAGAAATATTTTACAAAGTCACTTCATTATTTAGTGAGATAAGTTATCAAACTTCTAATTTATTTTTTAAAAATGTTTGAGATCAAAATGAAATTGGAAGAATGGATCCTTTGTGAGAATTCTGGGGTATCAAGATGGCCTTGAAGATGATTGAGAAATCTGACAAATATTGGGAGAGTACTCATGAATTTTTAGGAGTAGCAGCTGTCTTGGAACCAAGATACAAGATGTCCTTGATTAAGTGTTACTATTCAGATATTTATGATGAGTATGGTGATGAGATGATTGAGGGTATTAGGAAACATCGTTACAACTTGGTTATGATCAACCAAGGTAAAAATAAGAATGATGATGAATAAATAAGCAAGCCACCCTCTACCAATACCATAAATAATAATAAGTTGGATCATTTTGAAATGTTTCTTAATGCAAAAAAGAAAAAGAAAATTGAACATGTGAAATTGGAAATGGATCATTATTCGGAGATCGATTTGTTACCAAGATGTGAGGATTTTAATATATTAGCATGGTGGAACCCAATGACTTAAAGTACCCTACTTTGCAAGCCATAGCTCGGGATATGTCGGCCATGCTTGCATCTACAGTTGCATCAAAGTCCTTTTTTAGCATAGGTGGTAGAGTGGTTAGTCCAAACCAAAATAAACTTCATCCTAAGACTTTGAAAACTTTAATGTGTACTCAAAGTTGGTTGGTGGCCATTGAGAATGGAGGTAATTTTTAATTATATTTCATTGGTTATTTGTCTTTTTACTTTTATTTGCAATTGTTATTTGCTAAAATGATATATATGATAAGGTGTGCAAACAATGCCAAGAAATCCTTTCCTAACTGTCAATGATAAAGATATCAATATAAATGAGTGTTTGTTTGGTATAACAATTGATGAATGTTTAGGTAAAAGTTTAGTTATGAGTAGTCAATAGACAGATGCATTCTTTTATATGTCACTTGTTTTCAATATTTTTTTTTTTGTTTCACCCATAGAATTTGGGTAGCACCATGAGGGAGTTAGGGAGATTGTAGAAGCCAACCTAGATGTGTTGAACTATTGTATTATTTTTGTGGTGTTATCTTGTTGAACTTTTTTTTTTTTTGGTTAGATTATTTAACTATTTGTTGTTAAACGTTTGTGTTAAACTATTATATTCACTGTAATAAATTTGCTATCTATCCGAATTAGGGTATATTCGGAATCTGCTTGTTATGACTTATATATTTTTTTCGCTTTTCATTGGTGGGTTTTGATTATTATGAACAAATTCAATGTATGTTTGTACTATAATGGGTTGTTGTCAAGTGCAAAAACCTATAAATGTATTTGGAATATAAATGTAACCCAGTTATTTTTATATATAATGAACAGAGAAATGGCTACTAACTAGTCATGTTTAACAAGTTATATATGGAATTTGTTCTCTTGATATTTATTTTGAGTTAGTTTATATTGCGGTATTGTTAGTTTAGTATTATCTAAGGGGGGTAAATTTCTTTATAATTTATATATGCATTGTCTATTATCAATTATAGATTTTTTTCACAAATTTAAAAGAAAAATTATAAACCCTAAGTTGTAAAATTTGAACAAGTGAGAAAAAAAAATTGTATTTTTTTCATTTTGGGTTATATTTTTTTCATTTTGAGTACCCAATTTCTCATGGAAGTTCTTGCTTTCCATTTGGGTCGGGGATGGGCAATAAAAATAAATCCTTAGTAGAGATTAGATAGGATATAGGAATTAATTTGAGTTTGGAGATTAGGTACGGGGATAGACGTACTCGTTCCCTATCTGGCCCTTGCCCATCCTTATTCCACAATGTTCTAAATGTCAAAAACATGCTGTCCATGAAATATCATTAAAAATTTAGCAAAAAATGTACATTTTTTTGTCCAAAATGGTACCAAATATGCTCCAAATTTTTCAAAAAATAATATTTTAGAATTCTTATTAAAAATTATAATTTATAAAATTAAAATTTTAGCGCAAAACTCAAAGTTTCACGTGCCTAACCCATGCGTGGTGCACCTTGCCAGTTAGTCACATACGTAATGGGGGAAAAAACTATCAATTGGGTTCTGCTTTCAAAGTGCGAAAGCAAAGATAAAACACAAAAGTTTTTTTTTTTAATTAACAATCTTGCTGCTTGGGAAGGATATTAAAAGCAATCATCTTCATCTTAAATTTACTTACCATGCAACGGCCAACCAAGACGAAACTAGTGTTGGTCACAAAAAATAAAAATACGAAACTAGTGTCATTGGAATAGGTTAAACCCAAATTGACGACCAGACGAGAAAACAATCACCAAATTAACTTAATGTTAATTGGCATGGAATCCAACAGGAACATTAATAGGTTAAAAGACAAATATCAAGTTTCCTACCATTGGTTCTTAGATATCCAATGCAGGAAAAAGAAGTTTATTTCGCTAGAAAAAAAAAAAAAAAAAGGGGGAATAAAGCAAGCCGAAACAGGGCTATCGAATCCCAAATCTGAATTTTGACGATTTAGTGATTTTTCAGATTAAATAATTCAAGATCTTGAGTTTAAATTTAAAAAAAAAATAGATGAATAAATATATTAATTATTAGGTTCTGAATTCCTAATCCATGTACAATAGACTCTGATGTGCACATGTAAAATTTGCAATTAACTTGTGTATGAATTTAAGAACATCAAAATTATATATTCAATAATGCAGAAACTTACCTGATTGTTACATAATTCTTGAATATGAATAGAAGAGGTATTCAAGATTGGAATTAACTTTGGCAATTATAGATTTTCTTTTCTATATCTTAGGTCAATATAATTATCTTTTTATGATTAAAAACATTGTATGTCTAGAGTAAAAAGTGGATCTAACCATATATATGTATGATAAACTCTAATTTCACTAGACCCTCTCATAAAAAGTCTACTCTTGACTCCTTAAATCCACGCTATTAATCGTTCAACCACATAATTAATATATCTAATAGGTGTACAGAAGTCTAGTACATATGAATCATTTCTTTATTATAGGCCTATGTTGTATGTCTTAACTTTAAACTTGATTTCAACATGTTTTATTAAAACTAAAATTTAATTAATGTGCATATTCAATTTAAAAAAAAAAAAAAATACTAACATGAGTCACTCATCTAGAATTTAGGAAATTATTGATAGTTGATATCCTAATCTACTTATCGAAAAAATAATATCCTAATCCTATGACCTGTATAAACTTCTTAAATAGAGGCCAAAATCATGATCGCATTGTTGCCTTTAATTTACCTATTTTGATAGGGATGGGAGCCAAAAAAATGTACGAGGCTTTTAGAGAAAAATTATATGTCACTGAACTAAAAACAAAGTTTTGCTGCTCACGACCATGATTTCGGGGGCTAAGAGTTAGAAAATTCAAAATGTCTCCAAAATTGGATAAAAAAAAATGGAATTGAGTACGCTTTTCTCACTAGATTTTTTTTCCATTTTGTATTTACCTTTCAACAAAAATAAAAAGAAAATAGAGAAATTCATGAGTATTTTATGTCATGATTAGAGAATGCATATCAAGTAAAAGGAAAATTTTATAGGACAATTGCAAGATCAATTATAATTTTTAGTACAGAATGTTGAGTCATTAAGAAATAATAGTTTCGTAAAATGAGTTTAGCAAAATAAGTATCGTAAGATGAAATTGCGGCAATAAAAGAAAAAGTAAAATAAAGAATTAATATATCCGAATTAAGTTTAGGAGACACTAATAAAAGAGAAGTTAAAAGAATATTGTTTGAAATTGTTAGTCATATACAGCCTAGACTTGGGGATGCACTTAATAGTGAGTGGATTCAAATAGAAATGGTAAATATAAAAAAAAACAAAATGTAAATCTAAGATACATGTACTAAAATTGTGAAAAAAAAAAAAAAAAAAGACTTAACTTCATATAAATGTAGATCTAGGAGTGCACCAAAGAGTGGGTGGATTCATATAAAAATGATAAAGATGACAAAAAGAAACCTAATATTATATGCAATACTAAGAATGTGAAAAATACTTAATTTTATTTAATCCCAAAAAAAAAAAAAATATGACTCGTGACAAAAATGAAATGAAGAATAAGACTTATATAACTGACTTCATGATTACTGTAAGGTTAAGATTTTATTGAGTTAAGTAGGTAAACTTCTTATGCACAAATGTAATTCGACTTAATGTAGTTCCACTTATTCTATATATAAATAAATCTTAGCAAGATTGTTAGTAATAATTAAGTGAATTTCAGAGAGTAAAAAAAAAAAAAAAAAGTAAATTTGTTTAAAATTCAATAACTTGACCAAACTATTTATGAATTTGATTAAAATTCGTGATGATTTCACAAATTCGAAAATTAAATTAAGCACGACTTGTCACTTACCGGTGAAGGTTTTTGTGGCTTGAATCCAAACACCTTGTCAATGTGAATATCCATAAAAAAATGCCATGCCATGAATTAAAAATTAAAAATTAATCAAGGCTGAATTCTCTTTTGACACGAAAGCAATCAATTATTATTAAATGCGGACACTTGATTTAGTGAATCACATTAAATAATGACATGGCTACATTCGGAGTACCAATCAAAATTAAAAAAAAAAAAAATCAAAAGTGAAATTTTTAAGAGTTTATAGTATAAAAAATTAGTTTGAAATGATAGATAGATGATTGTATTTGATTTGATATAAAGTTGTTAAAAATTATATAAAGTAACATGTTATAAAATATTAATGACAAATTTTAAAAATTTTAGAATTTTATGAAATTTTTAATACAAATGTTAATATATTTTTTTCAAAAATTCTATCAAAATCTATTAAAGTTTACGATATCTAGCAAAATTTTTGAAAAAATTAGAATTTTTAAAATTTTTGAATTTTGTTAGGCTTCAAACGCAGCCTAAAAAAACGTACAGAGACCCAAAATGTGATAGATTAAATAAATAGAAAAAATAGGATCGACAAATGCCGTGGAAAGATAGATATATATGGGCTGTGTGGCCTACATACATATAAGTTCAGAGACGGACCCACCATTGGACCAAAGGGGGTCTCGGCTCCCCCTGACCAAAAAAAAAAATTATATATATATATAATATAATTATTTTTATAAATATAACCCCTTAAATGACCCCCCCAATTTACAAAATTATTTGGTCACACAATCACTTTTTATATAATTTCTTTCCATTTTCCAAAGGCTGCCCACCGTACTTAAACCTTTTTCTTGTTTGACTTTTTACTCAAACATTCACCTTTTAACATCTTACTTTGCCTTCCATTCTCTCTCTTTCTCTCAGCTACATTAGTTACCCGGTTACTAAAAGAAAAG
>JAVXUM010148682.1:0-15020 GCA_035590655.1 Pouteria glomerata
ACACCCGATCGGTAAGTCATGCTCGGTCGAGTCATCAGCGCTAATCAAGCCCGTTCAGGTGTAACCTTCGGTCAGTTACGTACTCGGTCGGTCGGGTCGGTTTAAGTATATCGGGTGCACCCTATCAGACTACTTTTTTTCTTTTTAAATCTATGCTATACTTTTTTTGGGGGGCATTTTGCTTTTTGACTTTAAAATTTCAACTTCGCAATTATCAACTTCTTGGCTTTTAACTCTATCAATTCAAAGCTACATCTGTTTAAGTGTATATCAATTAGGGTTTGATCTCTGCTTGGGCATTTAATTCGAGGTTATATCTATTCGAGCCTTCATCAATTAAAGTATGATTTCAATTTTGATATTGAACTTGAGTCTATGGCTATTCGAGCTTTTTAATTATTGAAGACCTAATTAGTTTGAGCTTTTAGTATTTTAAGCTTTAATCAGTACAAGCAAGCATTCATCAATTTAAGCAAGCCTTCATCAGTTCGAGTAAGCTTTCATCAATTCCAACTTTTTACTTCAAGCCTTCATCAGTTTAAGCTAGCCTTCATCAGTTCCGGCCAACCTTCATCACTTCCAGCTAGCCTTCATTAGTTCGAGCTGGCTTTCATAAGTTCAAGTAAGTCTTCATCAGTTCTAGCCGGTCTTCATCAGTTCTAGCAGGCTTTCATCAGTTCCAGTAAGCCTTCATCAATTCTAGCAAGCCTTCATCAGTTTGACTCAGCCTTCATCAATTCCAGCTAGACTTCATTATTTCGAGTAGGCCTTCATAAGTTCAAGCAAGCCTTTATCAATTCCAACTAGTTTTCATCAATTCAAGTCGGCTTTCATCAATTCAAGCTGGCCTTCATCAGTTCAAGCCAGCCTTCATTAGTTCAAGCAGGCTTTCATCAGTTTTAGGCAGCCTTCATCAATTCGAGCAGGCTTTCATCAATTTGAGCCAGCCTTCATCAGTTTAAGTTAGCATTTATCAGTTTGAGCAGGCCATCATCAGTTTAAGCAACCTTCATCAGTTTAAGCCAATCTTTGTTCGTGTTTACATCAACCAAAGCCTTTGAATTTGGCTTCGGTAAGAATTCGAGAATGCAAGTTTGATCAAGCCAACATCTGCCTACATCAGCCAAAGCCTTTGAATTCAGCTTCAGCAAGAATTTAGGGCTGAAAGTTTGATTAAGCCAGCATTGTTTTGTGCTCACATTAGTCAAAGCCTTTAACTTTAACCTCAGCAAGAATTTGGGGTTGAAAGTTTGATCGAGCCAGCATCTATTCGCTCCCACATCAACCAAAGCCTTTGAATTCGGCTTCACCAAGAATTCAGGGGTGAAAGTTTGATCAAGCCAACATCTGTTCGCGTTTACATCAGCCAGAGCCTTTGAATTTGGTTTTAGCAATAATTCAAGGCTAAAAGTTTGATCGAGCCAACATTTTTCGTGTTCACATCAGCCAGAGCCTTTGAATTCGGCTTTGGCAAGAGTTCGAGACTAAAAGTTTGATCGAGCCAACATCTATTCGCGGTTACATCATCTAAAGCCTTTGAAGGCTTTAGGAATTTCTATTTCAGATTCCTAGGTTGTTGTGATTATTCACTTTCAGATCATGGTTACCTTCAATAATCAGTCACGGGATGGTCAAAAGGTTTTCCATTTTTCTTGATGTTTGCCAAAGGCAGACCTATTTGGTATAGTATAATATTGTAAACACGTACACTTTTAAGGAGGCTCTGTCTAGGAGATTAGGTTTTAAGTGGGACTGGTGTGACCCCTCTAACCTTTCCTGGAAGCTTACTTAGTGTGTACTATTCATTTCTACTGTCAAATCCATTACTAGGAGACATCTTCAGAAGTATTATTCTTACAATATGTTAATATGAATATGTGCATGTCTAAGAAAGTTCTATATAGGAAATTGGATTTTAAGTAGGACCAGTGTGACCCTTCTAACCTTTTCTGAGAGCTTACTTAGTGTGTATTATTTATTTCTACTGTAAAATTCATTGCTAAAAGACATCTTCAGAAGTATTGTTCTTACAATCTTCACTTTATTATAGAAATTATGGTGTTAACCATTTCTTGCTACTGAGTGATTGCCTCAACGTTGGAAAAACTCCTCAGTGATGTTTTCAGCGAAACACAAGCTTTATCATAAGAGTATGAATTATGAATTCACTACTCATGATTGGATTTTTTTTTTTTTTTTTTTTTTAATGAATGACTAAAATTGGAATAAACTTCAAGTTGCCTACATACCCGAAATGGGATCGAGCCAAGCGTTGTTCATAAAAATAAGAAATGAATGATTTTTTTTTAATGAATGACTGAATTTGAAATAGACTCCAAGTTACCTATGTACCCGAAATGGGATTAAGGTAAGCATAATTCATAAGGATGATTTTTTTTAAATGAATGACTAAATTTGGAACAGACTCCAAGTTACTTACGTACCCAAAATGAGATCAAGCCAAGCATAGTTCATAAAAAAAAGTTTTTTTTTTCTGTGCCTTTCACAGTTTATAGTCATGCAGGCCAGAAGTATTACATGATTATTTAAGGATAATAGCGTTTCAAGAACTTTCCATTTAGGGGGCCGATTCTTAAGCCATCTTCAGTGACTATCTTGTAAGTTCTGTTTGAGTAGACTTCTTGCATAACATACAGGTCATCCCACTTTAAGTTGAATTTGTTACCAACACGATCAGGGGTAAACTCTTTTGTCGAACGTTCTAGAAAGATGAGCTCAATAACATTCTAAACGTTGTTGTATGTTAAGCCTTTTCTTATCAAGTGCTTCCAATTCTTCTAGTCGTCGGTGAGCATTTTTTTTCCTGAGTGAGACATTCTTAAAGGGTAATCCATAATGATAGGATTTGATGCTCAATGGGGAAAATGACTTCCACACTATACACCAAAGCATAAGGAGTAGCTTGTGCAAATGTTCAATAAGTTGTTTAATAAGCCCAAAGAGTTTCTCCAATTCTCTCGTGCCAATCTTTCTTTGACTTTGCAATTACTTTCTTTAACAAATTTCCAAGAGTCTTGTTAAATGTTTCGACAAGGCCATTTGTAGGTGCATTATACATGAAAGAGTTATGTTGTTTGAAGCTCAACTTCTCACATAATTTGTTCATCAAGTTATTGTAGAAAGCTTCCCATTATCAGCGATAATGCATCATGACACACCATACTTGAAGATGATATCAGTGTGAATGAAGTCCACAACATTTTCTTTTTTAATTTCTCTTCGTGGTACGGCTTCAGCCCATTTAGAGAAGTAATTGATTACTACCAAAATGTACAAATAACTAGAAGAAGACTTAGGCAATGGTCCCACTTCGTCTAGCCCCCATGCATCAAACAGCTAAGAAGCGACAGTTAGATGGAGTGGTTCTAGCGGTTGATGTATAAAGTTTCAATGAAATTGACAGGGTTGACATCTCTTAGCATACTCTATAAAATCGTTTACCATCGTAAGCCAGTGGTATCCCATTCTTTTGATTCAAAAGTGAAGTTTTGGACTAGATTGATGAGCACCACATACACCAGAGTGAGCTACTTCTAAAGCTTGTGTAGCTTCAAGCTCTCATAGATAGCAAAAGAATAATCCTTCGAATGAACGGTGATAGAGTATATCTTTGTAATAGATAAATCTTGAAGCTCAACACTTTATGTCTATTCTTCTACGTGGATCTTCTGGTAGCTTCTATCGGAGCAGATAATCAACAAACAGTTGATGCCAATCATTTTCTTTAATTTAAAGATGAGATTGCATTTACATCCCTTCCATCATTTTCTTCATCATCAAAGAGTGGAAGAAAAACTCATCTCTGATAAATTGGAATTCGCATCTCTTGATCAGGCAATGCAAGTGTTGAAACAAGCTTAGTAAGAGAATTCACTTGTTTATTATCTTTTCTTGGCACATGTTCCTAGGTGACGTCACCAAGCCATCCTATCAATCGAGTTGCATAATGATAGTAAGGAACGAGTTTAGGCTTCTTTACTTTATAAATGTTTAGCAGTTGATTGATTATTAGTTTTGAGTTTTCATATACATTAAGTTTTAATTGCTTCATGTCGACGACCATTTCCAACCCAAATATGAGTACTTGATATTTAGCTTCATAGTTTGAACAGAGCTGTGTAAAAGTAAAAACATAAGGCAACACGTCTCCTTTAGAAGTGAGAAACACTATACTGGCTCTTACACCACTTTGCCGAGTTGCTCCGTCAAAATACATCTTTCATGGTTATCGAACTTTTACATAGAGAACATCTTCGTCTGGCAGTTCTTCTGATAATTCCCAATCAGCAAATATAGGATGATCAGTTAGGAAATCAACTAAGGCTTGTCCCTTAACTGCCTTTTGAGGCACGTAAATAATCTCAAATTCTTAAAGAATAAGAGACCATCTTGCTAATAGATCATATAAGACTGGCTTTAACATAATGTACTTGACGAGATTAGCTTTAAAGATCAGATGAACAATGTGAGCTTGAAAATAATGTCTCAATTTTTGAATTACAAATATTAGGGTCAAACACATTTTCTCGATTGGCGAGTAGTTTAGCTCATTGGGGGTCATCATTCTACTAAGATAATAAAGGACATTTTCTTTTCCCTTCTCACTGGGGGTTATCATTCTACTAAGATAATAAAGGACGTTTTCTTTTCCCTTCTCATTTTCTTAAGCAAGTAAAGCCCCAACAAACCATTGTTGTGCAACAATGTATAGAACAAATGGCTTTTTAGGGAAAAGATCAGCTAATACTAAAAATTTTGTCAAATACTCTTTTATGCTTTTAAAGGCGTCGATGCGCGTTTCATCCCATTCGTATAGAAGTTTGTTCTCCATTAACCGGCTGAATGGTTGACAACGACCAGTTAAATTAGAAATAAACCATCAAAAATAAGCCAATCGCCCTTGTAGACTCTTAAGCTCATGTATACTTTGAGGTTCAGGCATCTTTAAGATAGCTTTAATCTTTATTTAGTCTATTTCAATACTACGATGATGTACAATGAATCCAAGAAACTTTCCAAAGGTAATACCAAAAATGCACTTCAAAGGATTCATTTTGAGTTGGTATCGACGTAAGGAATCAAAAACCTTCTTTAGATCTTGAAGATGATCTGTTCTCTTTCTTGACTTTACAATAAGATCATCTACATAGCATTTAATATTTTTGTGAAGCATGTCGTCAAAAATCTTTCACATCACTCTTCGATAAGTGGCCCTTACATTTTTTAATCCAAATGGCGTTACTTTTTTATAGTAAATAACTTTGGTTATACTAAAAACTGTTAACTCTTCATCTTGCGGTGCCATGCAAATTTGATTATAGCCGGATGAGCCGTCCATAAAAGATAAAGCTTTGTGACCAGTGGTAGCATCTACCATGAGTTTTGTCAGCAGGAGCGAAAAGTCATCTTTTGGACAAGCATGGTTGAGGTCTCAAAAATCAACATATACTCAAATTTATCCATTCTTCTTTTTGACAGGAACGTTACTCGAGATCCAAGTTAGATACTTGACATTTCGAATAAATCCAGTTTTAATTAGTTTATTGACCTCAGCTTCAATTTTTTGAATCAACTCTGGTTGAAATTGTCGTTGAGCTTGTTTAATTAGTCGGACACCCCGCTTTACTACTAAATGATGGACAGCAAGTTTAGAGTCTAACCAAGGTATTTCTTTGTAGCTCCAGGCAAAAATATCCTTATACTCTATGAGAAGCTCGACATAAGCCTTTTTTTTTTTTAGGATTAAGCAGAGCATTGATGTAAATAGGTCGAGGGTCATCGAGTGTACCTTGGTTGATTTCTTTCAAGTCATTAATAGTAGACTTAACACCTTCTTCAAGTTCTAGCAAAGCATCTTTAGCTTCCTCTTCCACTTAGATTTCTCCATCACTTGCACTGATATGAAATGAGTATTAAATGTTTTCTTTCTTAGAGAAGGTGTTTGATGTCTCAGTAGAAGATCTCGTAACTACCACTGTTTGTCGTTTCACTTTCAATTCTTCTTCAGCTATTACTATCAAAGTACTATGACACTTCATGCAAGATGGTATTTTACTTCTAAGATCTTTGGGATCTACTAAAATGACATTGATCTTTTCTTTTTTTCTGAATAGTCTTCTTAGAAATTCTCAATCTACTTTTAATAATTTTTTTAGGTTTAACAGATGTAATAACTTCATTTGATGGTAAATTTTTTGGCCCCAGTCAGTCAAAGATAGAGCCTTTTGATTTCGCCTCCCCTAAGCAGTCGAAAACTGACACTCTTAAATTTATTTCTTCCAAGTAATCAAAATTGATGTTAGTGAATTAACTTCTTCTAGATGATCAAAAACTAAAATTTGTGTATTTACTTTTTCTAAACGATCAAAGACAGAAGGCTTAGCTGGCATTGGTAATCTATCTTCTTTGGTAGTAATGTAGTTAGTTGCTTTCTTTAGAATGATACGTGCAGGAGCAGGTGGAGTAAAATCAAGACCTAAACGAGAATTCTGAATAGCACATCTTTTCTACCTCAGCATCATTTAAGTTGAGTTCAACCTATGCATATCTTGTCCATCAGCTTCTGGTGGCAATTTTCCCAAGCTAGATGACTCATTTGGATTGCATCCGGCCTTTACAAGGAGTTTATATGCATTTGGATCAAAACACTCATTTGTGCAAGTTGAAAACAGGACACCATGATCTACTTTAGGACTTTGTGTTGGTCGAACAAATCCTGAAATTGGCGTAGTCACCTTTGTTTGATTGATGTTAGTGATAGGGAGAGTTAGTCCATTCAAGGCTTGATCGCCAACTCTTCGACCCTTTGGTGCGTATTAAAGTACACGAGTTGTTTTCTTAACCCTTTTTCTCCTTATCTGAATTTTTGATTGGATTGTGATCAGCAACAATGTTATTATTTCTATTTGATGGATTAACATCTTGTTGTAGCTTGTATGTTGATGAAGTACTAACTGACTGTAATTCTTCTATTATAGTATGTACCAAGTAGAACTTTGCATCAGTAAAGTGTAATTCAGTTTCAATGAAAAGTTTGTCATCGGCAACAATTCTTTTTACTTCGCCATTACGGCAATACTTGAAACATTGATGGAGAGTAGAAGGAATAACATCATTCTCGTGAATCCAGGGTCATCCCAACAACAGATTGTATAAAGTCTTTGCATCAATAACATAAAACAATGCAGTTGATGTCATGTCATCGATGAGTAGATCTAGACGAATTACTCCCATTGCTTTCTGTCCACCTTGATTGAAACATTGAATCATAAACGACTGTGAGAGAGCTTATCTAGAATAATGCCAAGTTGTTTCATTGTGTGAATAGGCAGAACGTTGATTGCAGATCTACCATCCATAAGCATTCTGTTGATTTTTTTTTTTTTCATAAGTAAATCCAATGATGAAAAGAGGATGATTATGTGGTATTGATCCAAGAAACAGATCTTCATCAGAAAATACAATTTTTGACAAGCATATGCTACAACCATCAATAGATACTTGAGTATTTTCTTCAATTATCAGGTCTTCTTCACTTTCATCATTCTCTTCAGTACTTAATACATGGCAAGTAATAATAGTAGATGGATTAGCATTCTGTCTTGTTTCTGGAAGAAATTTTCACAAAATTATAGGATTTCGTGGTACTTGAATATATGGTTGATCAAGTATGATTGGTGGCATCTTCGTGGTGGCATTCTTCTTTCTCCACTGCTTTCTTCTACTAGATCTAGTGAATTTCTACTTATAGCAAATGATTCGAGGGTGATGAGACTTCGACTTACTCTTTTTTTTGCGAGTAACAAGTTTTTATTTGTCCCCAGCTGAATTAATTATTTATTCTTAGGTTTGTTTAAGGTTTTGGCTGCTGTAGAAATCTTCACTGGTGTAATAGAAACAAACATAGATTTTTTATTGGCCAGTTTGGAGAAAGTCTTACTCCCTTTACTATTATTTTCTGACTCGCTTTCTTCTTTCTGAAAATTTTGAATCGACAGTGCTTGGTTACGACTTGCAGCGATGTGGAGCTCCGTATCATGAGCAGGAGTAGCTAATTCTTCAAAGGTCTTAAGTTTAATGCATTAAAGAATGTAACGAAGCCCCCAATGCATACACATCTCAATTGCTGAAACTTCTGACAATCTATCCATGCAGTTGAGGCTCAGATTTTTCCATCTGCTGATGAAATCGATGACAGGTTCTTCTTTCCACTGGCGAGAGTTGGTGAGCTCAATCATACTCACGGTATGATGGTGCTATAGAATCTATTAAGAAATTCTCACTCCATTTGTTCTCAACTGTTAATGGTACCACCATCTAAATTGCAATACCAATCAAATACATTGCCCTTGAGAGTTACTACTTGACTAAAAGATCTCCATCAGTTCTAGTATTGCTGCAAGTTTCCATAAAGTGGGCTATACGTTGCTTTGGATTCCTATTGCCATCAAATTGTAGGAACTTCGGGGGTTGATAACCAACAAGCATTTTCAGTTGATCAATCCGACGAGTATAAGGCTTAGCATACATGAAAGAAGATTTTGGTGTTTTCTCGTTCTTGTCTTTGAGGGTGCCCAAAATAAACTACTTCAGCTGATAAACAGGGATGAAACCATTAGTAGAGACCAGTAAACTTTTTGAAGTTTCTTCTTACTTACTGAATGATTCAATCACTTGTTGTTGTTTTGGAGGAGTAAGAGTTTGGCTCGATTCTCCAGCATTGTTCAGCTTATTCATTATTGTTTCAATATGATGATCACGTTCTTACACCACTTTATATAAATTCTCCATAATCTTTGATAGCGAGTTGACTTGTTCCTCTAATGATATCGTGTTTGTCATCATCATGATTATGGTTGTTGAACTTTAAGAACTTGTGGAATTATCATTCGACTTGGACTTTGACTAGGGAGTTTTTGGAGGGGAGTTGGATTCAAAACTGCTTGAATTAGCAATCTCCTTCTGGTCAAATTGAAGCATGATGCTTGAATCAGATCATTGAGATATGGAAGGATTGTGACAGAGCTTTCTCCAGAGTTACAGAAACATCTTCTTTCGATTTTGCAGTAGCATCTTCTTTGCCTCCTGGAAGGCTTGATGATGCAAATGTTGCCTTCAACGAACTTAAGTCGAAAATCGGTGTTGATTTTGGTAGCAGCAAGGCTTGTTTCAGTGCTTCAGTCATAGCTTTTGCTTTGCTTTGTGTGAACGAACTAGTATTTGAGCAGTAGACCTTGAACTGGTGTTGTCGGTGACAGATTTGGATCCTTCGGCTTTTAGATCTGGAACCTTTAAACAATCGTTCTTGGAAGCCATCGAGAGCTTGATTGTTTTGATTTGTTGAAAAGAGGAGATGAGAGGCAGAAATCGTCCCACCGGGCATGCCAAAAATTTGTACACACAAATTTCTTATTTAGAAATAAACAGGAAATTGCAAAAATAAATTAATTTTTTTATTAATTTTTTAGAAAATGGATAACAACCTTTGAAACTTCTAATCAAAGAACTAAAATCCTCTGATTCTTCTCTTCAAAGAATATTTATGCAAGGGCTTGAAACTTGATCTTGAATCAACACTTGAATATTCTTGATACTTGAGAGTCTGTAGGGCTTTGGCAGTTTGATCCACCAGAGTCTTCTCATATGCAAAAAAATGTGTGTATGTGCTTGGTGGTGACCTTTATTTATAGCTTTGTAGGAGAGAGTCACAGTTGAATCTAACCACATCAGGACAATTATCTCATTATTTAATTTATTAGATAAGAGATAATATCAAAGGGTTAAGATAGCATGATACTTATACAAGAATTATCTCTTATTTATTTATTTTTTTAAGAGATAAAAATTAAGAAATAATAATTATCTTTAATGGTGGGCTCCACTGACAAGTGGCTCATTTTGATTGATCAAGTCTTGTCATCTTTAGGCTACATCACTTTTACATGTAGCGGCTTATCATTTATCCACATGTACAATTTCCTTTAAATCTCCCATAAAACACGTGGCCAGATTTAATTTATCAATTTAGTGGGCTTTTATCTAACACTTGGTAACATTTAATTTGCCAAAATTTGTGTGACCATAGATAAAAATTTTAAAATTTGTACTTGATACTTGAATCTGTAATTTGAAATTTGAAATTTTTGTATTTTTTTCATTTCAAGTACCTAATTCCTCGCAAAGATCCATGTGTTCCCATTTGGGGCAGGGATGGAGAATAAAAATAAATTTTCAATGAGAATCGAATAGGATGTGGGGATTGATTTGCTTTTGGAGATCAAGTATAGAGATAGACATACCTATTCCCTACCTATTTCATGCCCATCCCTAGTTAAACTTGTGTAGAGAGATAATAGTCTAGGTTAGTATAGAGTGAAAGAAGACTAGGGAAGGCTATGTTAGCCTTTTTACATGACATTAAGATAAACATATCATATTAAGTCAAATATTTGAATGATGTCACTATTTTTTTTCCAAATCCTAAAGGTAGGTTGATTGAAGGAATTGGATGTTGAGAGATAAGGAATGCCGTTAAATAATATATAGAATTTGATACAATATGAGATTAATTTTTTATGTGTAATTATTTTGTGATGGATAATGAGAGATAAGTAACGCCATTGAATAATATATAGGATTAGATACAATATGGGATTAATTTTTTATATATAATTATTTTGTGATGTTTGGTTAATGGGATTTAAAATGGAATAAAAATGATTTGACATGAAATGTGAGAGGAAATAATTTTAAACTTTTAAATTTTGATGAGAATCAAATCTAGAGACGGAGATATCCCATCCTCCCACTCTCATAGGATGGTATATACCCCCTTTGGGAGGGTTAGTAATCCGAATAGATTAGTTATCGTTTCCATATTATTTTTATCAAACACTAGATTTTGTTAGTCTATGGGATTACAAATCCAATCCTTTTCTTCCCCAAATCCCCCAAATAAACACTGCGTAGATGAAATTGCAAGGTAAAGGGTTTGGGACAAATCATGCTGCTTGATGATATTTCATGATACAAACTTAGTTCCATTTTTTTTTTCTTTTTTGAGTGAATTACATTTACTTCTTCTTAAAATTTAAATAATTATACTTAACACTCTCAATATTTAAAAGTTACACTTATTTCTCTTATTTTGAAATATTGTTAACATTTATTCCTTTTTAATAAAATTAATCATTAAAATTTAATATAAATGTCTAATTAATCCAAATTTTAGATTTTTTTTTATTTTATCCCTTCCTCTCTCATATCTCGTCAGTTTTCTTTATAAAAATTTTCAAAAACTTTTTATTTTTACTTATTTTTAATGATTTTTGTAAAGAAAACTAACAAAATTAACATGATAAAATGAAAGATAAAATAGAAAAATGACTTAAAAGTTTGGTTTTTTTTGGAGGGGATAATTAAAGTTTGGTTATTTTGACATTTTTTATTAAGTTTTAACAATTAATTTTATTAATAAAAAATTAGTATTAATAATATTTCAAAATAAGTAAAATAAGTATAACTTTTAAATGTTACCCGAAAATAATTACTCAAACATCACCGAGGGGACAAGTATAATTTCTTATTATTATTATTATTTTTTTTAAATTCCGTCCGCTCGAAGCATTGCCTCGCTCAAATTATTTATTTGTTAATAACGGTATATTTTTCAAATTAAACTTATGGACGCAAGCATCGTTTCTTCAAATTTTGGTTTAATAAAATTGAATATTTATTCTCGCGCTGCTATTTATTTTATTCGTTTAAATAACTTAAATAATATTTTCAATAAATATATCAAATAAAATAGTAAATAAAAACATAAAAATATCATTTATTGTTATTACTTTTTTTGGTAAATTAAGCTTAAGTTTAAATATTTTGTTTTTCTTTTTCTCGCCCTTTTGCATCATCAAATGCTGTGCCCTTTCTTGGCTTCATTAGGTGGCTCCAACGTGGCCACACAACTAAGCTACCAAATTATTATTGAAGAACGACATCTTTTTTCACTAAAGTTACTATTGAATGATGGAATAAAATAGTTATATAGGTCGGTTTGGTTGTCTAATTTTTAATTAATTTTTAATAATTTTTTTAAAAATTAATAAATGAAATTTTTGATGTATTTATCAATAGAAATCTTTATTAAATATTGATAACTTTTTGTTAAAATAAATAAGAAATTTTAATAATTTTTGATAATTTTTTATGTGTTTAAAAAAAAATTTAATAACTTTTAAGTTAGGTTAATATGAACTGATCTTAGTATCCCTCCCTAATTCAGCAAAAGTTCATGTGTTTATAACTTTTCACGTAAAATTATTGATAACTTTTGAAATTCTATCAACGACCTAAAAAACTAAAAAAACGGGTCATAATCACTAAAATTAATGTAAATGATGAAAAAAAAATAAACAAAAAATTGCAATGAATTGATTGTCACTGAATATGAAGCACTGAGGGGAGTCGCCACACACCCATGTAAGGGAATTTTATATTTTCTCTTGCCAATATATTGTGGAACTTTGATCTTCCCAAAATATAGAATCAAGATTGCAATTTTCTCGTTCCTAAAAACAGCAGTGACAGCAGGGTTAATTACACTGATATCCTTTTAATTATGCATTGTTTTTAATGTGATTATTACTCACATATTTAAATTTAAAATTTATTACTAAAAGTTTGCATTAGTTAGGTCAGATAAACTATTCGATTTTTTTGTTATAAATTAAATAAATAAAATTTTTCTTATTCCGTCCAAAAAATAGTATACTCAAAAAAAATAAATTATATATATATATATTATTTTAGGTATAAAGAAAAAAGGCGAACAAAATCGAATGAGAATTTAAAAAAATCAAATCAAACCTAATAATTTTGGGTTTTTAATCTTATAACATTTTCATTTAATTTAGTTCTTTTTTGATTTAAATTTAGCTAAAAATTTTAAACCAAATTTTGATGATACATTTTCTATTATTTATTATTAAAATTAAATACATATAATAAATATAGAATAAATAAATATATTTATTATCAAGATCCGAGAATTGATTTGGTTAAATTCTTTGTCAAAATTGGATTCAGGTTGATTTTTCAAATGGGATAAGAAAAAATTTGATTTATCTATTTATAATAAAAAATCAAATGATTTATCTAACCTAACTCATCTAAATCTCTGGTAATAAGTTTTAAATTTAAATATATCTGAGTAATAATCACATTAAAAATAAATTAAGATAATTAAAGAATAATAAATAAATAAAAAGTTAACAGTTATCTGGCTAGTTAGGTTTTTTCTTTTTTTTTTTGTAATTGGTAAATTAGTGAACAAAATAATAATTTTAAACTTATATTTTTAGGCATTTGGCTAAGTTGCCAAAATTATAGATTTAGAGGTTTTTTAGAAAGATTCATAATGTAAGGTTGAAGATACTTCAAGAAAGGTTTTCTAGTATTCAAGGAGATTGAAAAGTTTCCTAAGAGATTTTGGAAACGAAAAACTATACAATCCTATGTAGGATTGGATTGCTTGAATACTCTATAAATATAGACCTTCTCTTAAAGTCTTGAAATAGATTCTTTATGAGCTAATAATTGAGCTCTCTCAATTTAGCCACGATAATTTTCAATTATCAAACTTATTGTGCTCTAGTTCTTCGAAGGTGCTCGAAGGCGTAAGCGTGGTCTTCATCAAGTACGAGTAAAGATTCTTCATGTGTTGGAAAAGGTGTTCACTGTGAATCGATGCGACAGGATTAGAAGAGTAGATTGTGTATGTTATTGTGGCCCTCCTTGTAATCGGTTGTGTATAGTAAAAATTTTGATCTTCATGGCCTAAGATTTTTTATTCCTTAATTACGAAAGTTTTTCCTTGTTAATTCTTCATGTTCAATCTCTTTTATTTTTTCACACTTTGAAATTATGTTTGATTGCTTGGTAATTCATTACTAGCAAAGGGAAAAATTTCTTGAGCTAATTCATACAAATCTCTAGTTATAAGTTTGAGATTTGAATATGTGTGAATAACAATCATATTAGAAGCAGATTGAGATAATTAAAAAATAATAAATAGATAAAATGTTAATTGACATTTTTAATGGTTTCCCAACAAAATCTCTTTTAAATAGATGAGAGGGTCAAAGTGTTATAGTTAATAAATGAATGGAGTAAATTGAAAATGAGGTATAATGAAATAGGTGTCAGTGTAATTAACCCTATAATAGTTAACGAATTTTTTTAACAATTTCCAAATGAAAACCCTTATAAATAGATGAGGGGGTTAAAATATTAGCGTTAGCAGATGAAGCGAATAAATAGAAAATGAGGTATGTTTGAATAACACCGGTATTGATGGAAAAGTGTGCATCAGTAAAAGAAAGGCTCATGTCAGTAAAATGCCAATGATATCAAAAGAGATTAGGAATAGAGTTAAGAAAAGCATGATACTTAGTCTCGATGCTAGCATAGACAATAACAAACTGTTTCTCGCTTTAACAAAAGATGAGAAACAACCTTAGTAAAAACACATAATTGATAGTAGATCGATGATTAGTGGAGTCACCAATCAATTCATTATCAGCATAGGCATGTAATATCAAAGGGAAGCTAGATGAATAAAGAAGACCATGAAACAGAGTCTCTTCCACATACCAAAGTATGCAGTAACAAAAAAAAAAAATTACACAATGGGTTAAACGTGGAGTATATGAATTAACTGACCAAAGTGAGAACATAAGAGGTGTCTAGGCAAGTTACAATGAGGTAGATAAGATTCCTAACTAACTGCCCATAAAGAATGGAATTGAATAAAGCCTCGCTATCACTCGCAAACAATTTAACCTTAGCTTTTATTACAGAGGTGGATTCGAGGCTAGCCAAGATTTATCTTACTTAAGCTCGAGCTCAAGCTTTTACTTAGAGTCGAGCTCAACTGAACAAAGAATAATTTGGTTAGATACTACTTTGAGAATAGTTCAGTTAAATTAAAATAATGTCAT
>JAVXUM010148713.1:0-15013 GCA_035590655.1 Pouteria glomerata
CTTATTATATTTTGTTTAAAATTGTCCCTATTTTCCCATACCGTCCGTCCCGGACAAGTTACGTTAGGGGCGTGACACATGTTGGTGATTTTGTATTTTTTGAGGGTCTCACCAAAACAGGGTGTTGTTCATTTCGGGAAACGTGAAAAACTTTTACCTAGGTATATTGGACCCTTTAAGATTGTTGCTAGAATTGGTGAGGTGGCATATCGGTTGGCGCTTCTTCCACAGTTAGCTCGGGTTCACAATGTGGTCCAAGTTTCTATGCTTCGGAAGTATATACGGGACCCTTCTCATGTTGTTAGTTGGGAAGAATTGGACATTGAGAAGGACATAACAATAGAGAATTTGCCAATTCGGATTGATGACAGGTGTGAACAGGTTTTGCGTGGTAAGACCTTTCCGTTGGCTCATGTGTTGTGGCGACACTATAGAGTAGAGGAGTCCACTTAGGAACGTAAGTCAGTGATACGGGTGAGATACCCTTTCTTTATTTGATGACTGAGTAATGTTATGTAAATTTCGAGGACGAAATTTTTATAAGGGTGGGAGTATGTAACACCCGGTATTTAAATTTGGTATATTTTTATATTATTTTGGATAAATAAAATTTTTATATTGAATCTAAATGGACTACTGAAATTTTACTGGGCTAAGTTTGGCTCGAAGTGGTATTGGGTTGGACAAAACGGGCCGGGGGCCCAGCCATTCTTTTCTTCTTTCATTTCTTTTTCTTTTTCCTTCTTTTCCTGTTTTTGTTTGGCAGACCAGCAGGAAAGAGAGAAAAAAGAAAAAAGAGAGATAAGAAAGATAGGAGAGAAGGGAAGAGAGGAGAGAGTGAGATTCGAAGCTGAAAGTAATTGATCTAGGAAGAGTTCAACGCGATGATCGTCGTGGTGCAATCAGTTTCACGAGATTCGAAGCGAGGTGAGAGAAATTAGAGTTTGAAATTTGGAGTTCAAAACGGTTTTCTCCATTTTTCTTCACTTCTCTTCAGATTCGAGGTAGGTAGGACTTGTATTCAAGTTCTAGACGTCGTAGGGAACATTTTGGTATATACATATGCATGTTTTGTTGATATGTAGAGATTTGTGTATATATATGTATATATGTGTGGGTGTATGTATATATGCATATATATGTATGTGGAGTTGGTATATAATGGACCCAAAATTTAAAATGAGATATATAGATATTATGGTAAAGATTTAATGTCCTGTAGTTGAGTTCTATTTAAAAACTTTGGAACTGGGTTGGTTAAGGTTCATCTGGGGAAAACGATGAACAGTAGGGAATACACAAGGAGTCGAGGCCGCGCCCTCCCTGCACCCAACCTGCAACCCTTACTGGAAAATGTAAAATCTAGGCGAGGCCGCAGGTGAATGCTTCCTACGCCCAGCCCGCGACCTCCTCCATTCTGCTCTGTGTAGACTCTTTTTGATCCAATTTTCTTGGGTTGGTCCCTATAGATGTATAGAACATGATAATGTGAATATATGGTGAATTATGTGATTATTAATTCATGCTTCAGTATAGCATATTGTGAATTAATTTGAGGTATTTCGATATCAAGATTGAGTATATCATGTGCATTGGGTTGGGGTAGTTTCATCCGATTATGTTGTGATTATGCATTGGCCGAGAGTGCCATGATTGCATGTTGACGTGCCGAGGCACAGGTTGTATGTATGGATGAGATCAGTTTTAAACAATAATGAGAAAATGAGATTTTGAAAACACTAGATAATCCTCAGTTGATATATATGACTAGAGTTTAGTCATGCGGAGTTGGGATGTTAATATGAGATATATGGATTTGATATTTTCCCGGATTGTAGCCGGTTGCCTGCTTGAAATAGCGGATGCCTACTTAAAATAGGTGGATGCCTGACTAGAGATGTAACTTAGCTCTCCAGCAGAAGGGTCAGGGGGTGTAACTCGGAACTCCTAAATCTTACACCTATGAGGGTGTAACTCGGTTCACTACATGGTATACTTATATGAGATATATATATATATATATATGCATTTATCGTGAGCACTAAAGATGGTGTGTTTGGTGATCGCGCATTACTTGGGTAATAGCCTTACTAAATGTCACCTGTCCCAGAATAAGGTTGAGGGTAGATGGAGGACATAGGATACATTGGTCATTGCATTCTAACATATCCATGACATGAGATTGCATGAGACTGCATGGGTTGTTATTTCGTATTGAAATATTGATATGGACAGTGAAAATAATATTAATATTTGATTCATTGTGAAAGAATGGGAGGAGAAGAGTAGAGAACAAATTAGGAACTACGGAGACCTGATTCCCGATATGGGATACGTAGGTAACTTAGTCATGTGTAGCTTAACTCCGGTCTTTACTGTAAATGAAAATATGTATGTTTAATTCATTGAATGGGCACGAAAAAGTAATTATGAGTGTTATTGATTATGTGACTTAGGGCGAGAGCCCCATTATGAATGTGCATTCGGGTTATGTAAATCTGGATGTGTCACCGGAGTGTGACCATATTTATGTTGTGGTATTTTATTTATATGGGAATGAAAGTTAATGTTAGCATATCCTAATAGTACTCGTTATGTGGAAACGTGATATGGTATGAATTTTAATATATTTTATTCGTTTTACATTCTCACACCATCCATCCCGGATAATTATGTTAGGGGTGTGACACATTCGGCAACAAAGATAGATTTGCTATGGAGTCCACGGCTTTTAGTCCAATCTCACGAGTCAATCTTGGAATCAAACATGGCTAAAGAGTTATGAGAGTAAAAAGTGTATAACAATTAATTCTATAACAATAATTACCTTAATTTTTTATTTTATTTTAAATACAACTTAAAAATTAAAACAGTTCTGGTTTATCCTATAACTTGAATGGATAGATAGAAAATTAATGCACTTGTAAAAGAGTACAAAACATTGAAATTTTTTAACTTTTTTTTTTAATTTTCTATTCACCCGTTTGGTTGAATTTGGATTCATATAATTTAAAATTTCAGTGTAACTTGACAAAATCAGCAAAATAGTTGGGAAAAGAGAAATATGGTTTTATTCATGCTTTTATAACTTTTTATTATGCGTGCCCAATAAATTTTTAAATCATATATATACATTAACATTTAAGTAATTTTACTGCTTTATCTTTTTTTATTTTTCATAAATATCTTCTAATAACTCATTATTTTTATAATTTTATATTTTATTTACATATTTCTTAATTACTTATTATCTACTTAAACACTATAAATTAATGATTTGTTTCACTCCTACTAATACGAAATTTAAATAACTAGACACATAGGTAAGGTTTATGCGGGTAGGTCATTCCCTAATAAGTTTAATAAGTTTAATAACTAAAATTATCGACAGATTTATGTGGGTAGGTGAATCGAAAGCAATCTCTAATCATATGGTCTCTTGTAAAATGATACACTGCAATAGAGTTGACAAATGAAGTATGGACACATTGGACAAAGAAATTTTCAATGGCCACATTGAACAAAGAAATTTTCATTACATTATCGTGGTTTGTATTTCTATTACATTTTATGTAATGGTAAATTTGATAGAATTTAATTTTATGAGTTGAATTTGATTTCAGTTCATAACTTAAATTTTAAAACTTATATATTATTTGTAACTTAATCCAAAATAATAAAATTTGATAAGAATTTATTATTTTCTTAATTTATTTAGGTAAGTAAATAAGTTTATCCTTATATATCATATTTTTCATATTTTTTATTTCTTATTGACATGATCAAATTTGATATTTCTCTTAAATTAAATTAATTCAATTCTTAAATTTAAAATGTGTTTCAAACACAAAATTTTATTTATTAAATCAAATCAATTTTAAAAGAAAAATGTTTCCAAACGAAGTATTAAAGTTCATTAGCTATAGCGCAAGTATAAAAGGTAATGAAAAAAGTGTTTGGGGGAGTAACCAAACATTCATGTAAATGTTTTAAGAGACTATTTGGAGTGTAAAAAAAATTTCGAAAGTTAACAAAAGTGAAATTTTTTGAAATTTAGAATGTAAATTGTTTTTTTAAAATAATATTTGAATGTTTGTATTTGATTTGATAAAAATTATATAAAGTGACATGTAATAAAATTTTAGTGAAAAATATTAAAAAATTTTGAAAATTTGTGAATTTTTTCGTACAAATATCAATCTAACTTTTTAAAAAATCTACCAAAATTCATTAAAACGCACTATAATAATTTGTTCCAATTGATTTTGACAAATATTTTTAAAAAATTTTAAATTTTTTAAAATTTGAAAAAATTGAAAGAAAAAATTGAAACTTCTAAAATTTTTTATAATTTTTGAATTTTTTTAAGGTCCAAACGACGAAGTTTGGTTGGGCCGCCTTAACTTCCTCATGATTTTGTTGTGCAAGCAAACTATTAATTTTCTTTAGTTGATTTAATAATCATTTAATGATTTAAATGATTTAATGATTTTAATCTCTAAATAATTTAATGGTCAAGATCGTTGTGTTAAAATACCTTTTACACATCAACTCCTATAACCTTAACCAAGGGCAGTCTACTTTACTGAGTCACTAATTTGCCCGTTATCTTAACTAAATGAAAGCGCCATTTTGCTCATATTAAGTTCTTTAAATTTTGTTTGCATAACTTATTTTTAGTTAAAACAACCGTATTTTAAGTAGTAAAATTGAATTTTGACAATTTTAATTCAATTAGTGGATACACTAGAATTTTGAGGAAGTGATTTCAAAATGAAAAATGCTATTCGACCAAACAAAGGTATTAGAATAAATAATGTTGTAATTAAATATAATTTTAGGGTAAATTACACATATATCTCCTTAATATTTGAATAATTAAACTTGCACACCTTAATAATTGAAAATTACACTTATCTCATTTTATTTTAAAATATTTTTAACATTGCGTCTCCTATATTAAATAAATTGTTAAAATTTAAAAAGAAATATCAAAGTCACTAAAATTAGTTCCTTTTTCTATTTTCTCCTCATCTCCCACATATTTGTTATTTTTTTTTTTTTAACAAAAATCCAAAAAACAATTGTCTTTTACTTATTTTTGAGAATATTTATAAAAAATGACAAAAATATGAGATATGGAGACTTAAAATAGAAAAAACATATAAAATTTTGATTATTTTGATATTTTCTTTTAAGATTAACAGTTGATTTAACTAAAAATGAGTCGATATTAATAATATTTTTTAAATAACAGAAAAAAGTGTAATTTTTAAATATTAATAAATAATAAATATAATTACTCAAATATCGAGAGAAGATAAGTATAATTCCATAATTTCTTGCGTTTATTTCTTTGAAGGTAATATGCCTTCGAGCGTTCTACATCATTCCAAACCCTTTTCAGTAAAATTTTCCAATTACATAACACTGCTCTTTCAAAATTTATCCTACGTAAATTCTCTCAAAAAAACCTCCCTAAAGTGTGCATGGTATAGGGTTTAAGGTAGGCCCATTAAGGTGGGCATAGGCCTGCAGGCCCATGGATTCATCTTATCACTTTCATCAGTTTCATGCATTTTAAGACATGTTTCTTTTTTTCTTTTTTTTTAATTAATTATTTTGTATAAGCTTGGAAAATAACTTTAGGCCCAATATCTATTAGTTGTGGTCGATCCCAAAGATAATAAAACACAATTTTATTATTTAAATATTATTTACATATTATAAAATTTTAAAATGTATGCATAAGTTTACGCATATAATACGAAAACACCTATGATAAATATTTCATTATTTTTTTAGGTCATAGTGCAAACTTTGTTCATTTTATTTTAATTGTGTAAATTGTGAAAAATATGAGATATATGGTAAAAGAAAAATAATTTATAAATCAATTAAGCATAGTTGGATGGACTTTGAAGTTACGAACTAAAATAGGGGCAAAGTTGAAATTAAAATACGAGGCCGGGTACCTGTCCACCCATTGTTTATCCTTACTTTAAGGTGGCTAAATGCTATCGTGTATAATTTTTCATAATTTTTAATTATGTTTGGGGTAAAAATTCAAAAAGATTAAAAATTTTCTCATAGGGGAAAAAATTTAAAAAAAAATTATTAAAAGACTTAAAAAAATCTATAAATAAAAATTAACAGTAACTTTTGTAACATTTCTCTATTAATTTTTAACCCAATACTAAAAGCATCCTAAATTGAACACACCCACAGTTAATGATGCTTCCAGAATCGACCCTTATTTGAGTAGGTACCACTAACGGCAGAATTAAGTTTGATTTTGGATTATAAATTTTTTTGAAGTTGTATTGGGATTAAATATTTGCCAAGAGAAAAATTAAGGGATAGAGATTCCAATACGTGTATAATAAAAAATAATTAAACTAAAAAAATTAATATATTACTAGATGTCTTTTATTTTATTATATTTAAGATTTAATGTCTCTTTTCTTTTTCTCTTTATCATTTTCTTTTATTTTTATTATTTTTATTTATATCTTTTCCTTACTAAATCCTCAATTATATACACATCATAAAGAAATTGAAAAGTCACTACTAATTTCTTGAAATTTCATGTTCAACATTGTTTAACAAAGAATAGGGAAAGGTTTATGTATAGTTGTCAGACCCGTCCCGAACTTTGACCCGGTCTAAATTTCGGGTTACCGGCTCAATCCGTGAGTCACTAGGTCAACGGGTTAATTAAAATTATATAAAAAATTCTTGATATTATATTTATATAATAATTCACAATTTATAGATCATCAAATTGATAAAACAAAAAAATCAAATATAGTTATAATAAGATAAGTCTATAAAATCTAAATATATAACTTCAAAAATCATAAAAATAAAAATAATAATCTTAATACATAACCACGTAATCTAAAATCAACACAATAGTTTGAAATAATCAACATTAATAATGAGTACAAATAATTAACATTAATACCATAGTTTAAAATATGGTCATAATTTAATAACTAATTTGTATCATTTAATTTTTTTAATTTTTTAATCAAAATTTTTATTTTAATAACTGGGTCAATTGGTTTTTTCCGGGTCAATTAGGGTGAACAGAGTTGGACCGGGTTAATATCTTCATTAAATAATTCTCAAACCTGGGCCAATTCAAGCATCGAGTCACCTAGTTAGCGAGTCAACTAGTTAGCGAGTCAACTAGCCAGGCCGGGATGAGTTTGACAACTATGGGTTTATGTATGTTATGATCTAGTCTTTTACTTAATAATATATTTTATTTAATATTGATTATATCATTTTAAAAACATATGTGGTGGCCTTGTTAATTGAACTTGGTTGACTCAGTTTTTTGGTTTTCGATTTTCAGTTGATCCATCATCGAGTTTTGGTCCAGAAACACAAATTCCAGTTTTACTCCTGGCATGCACATGACTCTCTTGTTCTTGTGCACGTGTTAAACTTTCGGTGGTCCAAATCCACTAGACATCTTTCCCTTACTGGTCCCTTATTGTCCTTCACCCTTCATTCTCTTATTTTCTATATTCTCTTTCTTTGTAAATGTTGGAGAGTGAATGAAATTAAGCACAAAAACACTACTTTCTTTCTAAATTCAGTTAAGTTCTCTTCTCACTACCACACTCAAGACATTACATTTTATCTCTATTTATAACTGAGGTTTGAAAGTATAGATAAAATATATTTTGGTGCATTTAATATAATGGATTGAGGGTCAAACTGGGTTGTCGCAATACAGCTCTGTAATGTGACTGTAGTGCTCTTGTTTGTCAAAAATGGAGGCACCATCCTCCTTGCTGCTTGTGCCACTAACTTGGATTGTTGTTTGTTTAACATTTCTCCCCTTCACCAAAGTGGATGGATTTTTTGCATAATTTTTAGCTACTGAATTTTTCAAACCCTTCTATTGTAATAGCTCTTGTAAAAATGTTGGCTAGTTGATCTTCAGTTCTGATAAATTCTAACATAATTTCATTTTTGCTAAACAAGTCTCTTATAAATGGTGTCGAAGTTCTATGTGCTTCGATCTTACATAGAACAGTGGGTTCTTGGTTATGGCTATTGCTGACATGTCTTCATAGTGGATCACTGTGGCTTACTGTTATTCTTGTTACAAGTTGGTGAGAATTCTTCTAAGCCAAATTGCTTTACAAGCTACTTTTGTTGCCAAGATGAAATAAGCTTCTGATGAAGAAAGTGTGATGTTCTTTTGTTTCTTTGACCTCCATAAGATTATGTTTAATCCATGACAAAACATAAGTTGATTCTGTTTCTATCATGTAGTGATCTTGCCCAATCAATGTTGGTATAACCAATAAGTTTGAAGTCTTGTTCTTTCTAACGTAGGATTCTTTATTTTTTTTCATGCCTTAAAGATATCTTAATATTCTTTTTGTAGCAGTGTAATGGAGCTTACTTGGTTCATTCATGAATCTTGACAGCATACTTACTGAGTGCACAATGTCTGACTTTGCGTTTATGAGATACATCAGTGAGACAATAAGACTTCTGTAAGTCTTAAGATCAACTTTTTCTACACTATCATCTCGTCAAAAGTTTTCATTCTCAGCTAAAAGAGTTTGCATTTGTCCGTGTAAAACTTCTTCAACAAATCCTCTGTGTACTTTTCTTGAGAAATAAATATCTCCCCCACAGACTGCTGCACTTGAATTCTAAGAAAATATTTCATTAAACTAATTAAGGTCTGTTATTTCAAATTTTTTCATTATCTTACTTTTAAAGTCTTTAACTATTCTCATATTTGTACCCCTATAGATTAGATCATCAACATATAGACAAACAATAAAAAAGTCTTTCATACATTTTTTTTTAGAATATAAAGTGAAGGTTTCAAGCACCAACAAAACCGGAAGCACCCCTTGTTTCAAAGAGAGGAGGATAGATTATTCACGTTTCATTTCACTTGGGCTTCTCTAGATTCTAATCTAAGCAAAGTAATTGTTAATCCTGCTATTCCATGCTGTGGTGTTTGCTTTAGCCAATAAAGTTGCTTTCGTCAACTGTATACTTTGTCATGCTTTTCTTTGATTTGATAGCCTTGTGGTCGCTCCACATAGACTTTTTTTTTTTTTTTAAATCTTCATTTTAAAAAAGCTGATTTCACATGTAATTGATAAACTTTGAGCTCCAATTGTACGACTAGAGCAACTATGCATACAGTTCACACTTTAGCAACAGATGTGAAAGTTTCATTGAAATCGATACCTAGTTGTTGTGCATAGCCTTTAGTTACGAGTCTATCTTTATACTTTTGTATTGAACTATCTTCATTTAGTTAGTCTTGTAAATCCAATTAAGACCAATTACTTTTTTCCCTTTCAAGTAAGTTCACAAGTTCTCAAGTTTTGCTCATTTCGATCTTTTTTATTTCTTTATCCATAGCCTTTATCCATTCTTCTTCCTTATGAGCTTCTTCAAAGCTTTGAGGTTCAAAAGATAACAAAGCAATGTCACAAGTTTCATATAGTTCTCTTATTAAATATGTTTTTCTTGGAGGTAAAGGTGAAATATCTATACTTGATGAACTTGTAAATGATTAAGATGGTTATTTTGCTAGAGTTGTCACTGGACTCTATGGTAAAGTTTGTTGAGTATCTCTTTCTTCTAAGCTTGTTAAAGGCCCTCAAAAGTAATAGGAACATGGTGTTCGACAGGAACTTTCCTTCCAGTTCCATGATGTTAATTTGTCAAGATAACATCTTTAGGTATAACAAGCTTGGTCGTTTTTGGATTGTACAGGTGATAGCATCTGGATTCTTCATTGTAGCTAATGAAGATAAGCTTTTCTTCCTTTGCATCCAACTTGTCATGTTCTAATTAGAGGTGCAAGCAAAAGTTATACATCTAAAAACTTTGGAGTGGTCCATTACTAGATTTCTATGATACCATGCTTAATATGGAGTCTTCTAATTGACAACTCTTGTAGATGCTCTCTTGAGAATATAGATAACAGTGTAAATAGATTCGGCCTAAAAATTCTTTGGTAGGCCTTTACTAAGTGGTTGTTTGGTAACGCTGTCGTTTTTCTGTTGTTGTTTTCTGTTACTGTTTTCTGTTTTGTATTTTCTGTTGTCATTTTTCTTTCTTAAAATGAAAACTGAAACAGCGTTTGGAAACATAATATTGTTTACAATTATTATTTTTTATTTTTAGAAAATATTTAATTATATTATATTAAATTATACTATATTATATTAATTATATCATAATATGTTTATAATATAATATAATATAATATTATAATTACATTATTATATTATATTGTATTATATTATATATTATATTTTATTATATTACATATTATATTATATTATATTATATTATTATATTAATATATTATTATATAGTAATTAAATTATTATATTATATTGAATTGAATTGTATTCTATATTATATTATATTCTTAATATATTATATTATATAGTAATTAAATTATTACATTACATTATATTATAATTAAATTATTATATTATATTTTATTATATTCTATGTTATATATTATATTTTATTATGTTATTGTCATATTATATTGTTAACAATATAATATAATAATATATAACATATAATATTATATTATAATATAATTATATTATGTTATATTAAAATAAACAATGTTTAAAAAGGGAACAAAATATTTGCAACAAAAAAAAAATAGAGTGAAAACATTTTTTTCTATTTTTATTTTTCTGTTGTCATTTTTATTTTTTTGGATAAAAAAATGTAAACAGATTTTAACAAACATATTTTTGTTACAAGTTTTCAAAATTTTAAAAACGAAAACAGAAAACGAAAACGTTACCAAACGGGGCCTAAATAATGGTTACAGTGATTAAGAATGATACTCTATTACCATAATTATTTTTAGTGATGTAACATTGTTGTCACATTAGGTGCAATGCTAAGAATATTTTGTTAAATAAAAAGTTTTTTTGTGTTTCTAAATGATGGTTGCAGTGGTAAAGAATGATACTTCATTGCCAAAATTATTTTTTAGTGATGTAATGCTGTTGCTGCGAAAACTCTGAATTACTTTATGACAATATCCTAATAAATAATGACAAACTCACACACGAACACAAGAAAAATCACATAATCAAAAAATATAAGATTTATGTAATTCGACAATCTGCCTATGTCAACGGGTAAAGATAAAATTGGTTTTCAATTACAAGAAACTCTAATAATGGAACATAAAATTACAAATTACAAGAAAAATATAATAGAATATTTAAAAATCTTATATAATCCTCTCATTTGTTCTTTTCTCTCAATCCTAAAGAACCTTAGATAACCCTGTTAACTCTGTCAAAACCTTGTTACTTGTTCTTAACTTACCTCTCAACTCATACTTATTGAAAACCCTAACTCTTGAACTTAATTCTAATATACAATACGTCCCAAATACATAAAAATCAGAAACCTATTTAGAATAAAAATTCTAAATTAGCAGTTTTGTATCGCGAATTAAACCTTACAACCCCAGTCTTTTATGAATTCTCATGAATTTATATATATGAGCCACAACTTTAACCGTTATCACATTAGATACAACGCTAAAAATATTTTGTAAAATAAAACATTTTATTGCCTTACTGATTTTAGTGATTAAGAATAATGCTTTATTACCGTTAATTTTTTTAACTATACTTTATATGATTTTATTGGCAAATAATATATTTGTTTATAATAAAAATAATTATTTATAGTGTCTCATTTATAGAGATGTTTAGTTGACCTCAATTAATTAAAATTTATTAATTTTTAAATATTTTTTATATTTTTTTAATTAAATTTTATTATATATTATTTTTATATTAAATTTTTATATTTTTTTAATTAAACTTTTATCAATTAAACATATATGTAGGAATAGATCAATAGATAATATTATAGATAATAATAATAGTAATAATATTAATACAGATGTAGATAAGGCGGTTTCAGCTTTCTTTCTTTCTCTGTCCCCACTCTCAACCTCCCGGTCATGAAACGTTCACGCTGCTTTTCTCGAGGGTAAGCACAACAAACCCTAGCATAGTCAATTCACCTCTACGAATACATGTATATATGTATAAACATATACGTATATGCGATTGTACATTCTGTGTTTTCCATTTGTGGATTGGTTGCAGAGTAATGGCGGCGACAAGTATGAGTTTCAATTTAGTCGGGGCTTTTAGTGGGCTTTCGCTATCTTCAAGCTCGTCATCACCTTTCTTCAAAGGAGACTTCGGATCGATCAATGTGGGACACAAGGTATTGGTCTCGTGTCCGTTAAAATTTCCATTGACGATTGAGTCCGTGCACAAGAAAGGAGCAGAAGTACTAAGAACGGCCGAGATTCGAGAGGAAAGAGGCTTGGCGATAAGATTTTCGGCGATCAAGTTGCCTAGCCTGGCGCAATCATAATCCGCAACAGGGAACTATGGTACAAACTCTGATTCTCTCTGTTTCCGCATTATTATTCAATTAATTTTGTGAGATTAGGTATATGAGATTAATATTGGTACTTGATTGCAATTCTTCTGTTTTGTTTATAATGTTGTATTTCTATGCTTCCAAAATTGTTTATATTAGCACATAACCGCAGACCTTACTGGTTAATCTGTCCTGAGATGCCAACTATCATTTGGCTCTTGTCGATTAGGGCTCATTTGCCTTAAACATGAGTGAAATCAAAATTTCCTTCTAGTTTATCTCATGGTTTATGTGGCTTCATTATGCATTGATCTAGGTTGCTCCTGTCCACTCTGCCTACTCATTTATTATCTTTTTGGTTAATGGTTTTGGTGAGCGAGAGGGAAGGAAAATGCACTTAAAATTACTTCTTTATCTAGTAGCATTGAAAGTAGGGATTAAAATAAAACATGTTAAATGTTGAGAGCAATTTTACATTTAGATATCATTTTCCTTCTATTTCTCTTGGGTGTTTACTACTTTATAGGCACGTTGAAGAGAAAATTCAGAGGAAAAAAGTCTTCCTTGTTTCTTTTCTTTTCTTATCTTTTCCAAATCTGCTATTTGTCGTAATGATATTCTTGCATTATTGGCGGAGACTGGCTCTCACGAAAAGGGCTGTGGAAATAATCTGCTTGGAAGGATAAGGATAGGTGAAAACAAGTTAATGTCAAATTTTAGAAGGTTAAGAGTTATTTCAATGAATTGCTTTATTATGGTTCCTATCACATGGACATATAGGGAGATTACCAGATTTTTGTGCAGTATGTTTCTTGAGTCATTTATGCTTCTAAAATGTGAAATTTGAATTTTAAGTGCTTTCAAGTTGACCTTCCCATGACAAGAAATCTGGCCTTAAGTTGATGATCTTCAATATTCATTGTGCATCTGTACTTCGATGGGCAATGAACAACTAAGCTAATGTTATTAATCAAAATTTCAAAACTATGCTTCATCAACCATCTCATAATGGCATTGGGGTAGACGCATTATTCATTAACATAAAAAGTTGGAATGTTCTATCCAATAACATGAGTTTTCTCCCTTTTTATTAATAAAGAATATTAAGAAAAAGAATTCAGGGGATGCAACCCATGTACAAGGTTAAAGATTGTAAGCCTAGTACACTTGCATATAGTCAACAAAATTGACAAATTGATTCAAATTAGGTCAACCAACTATATGTTATGTGACAAAAAATGAGGAAGGGTAAAGAGGAGGTGAGGAAGGGTAATGAGGGAGCTGTGAATTCTTCGACGGGCAGGAGGGATGCAGCTATAAACAATGGTAGCTAAAGTCTTCTAGAAGTTTAAAGCAACCAAGAAGCCAAATGTCAACCTGATGGCAATCATGGCATGAAATAGATATTGGGCTGAGAGAGTGACTTTAACTGATCAAGGCCAATTTTGTAAATATAGGCTCCTCATCATATGGCCCAAATCTACACCATCCGCCTCAACTAAGATTAGTAAGCCCAAAGTAATTCTGTTAGGTAGCTAGTATCTCAAACTATATAAATACAAGATGTAAATTGCAACAAAAGGTATGAAAGAAGTAGAAAGTTAATTAATTTTTTTTTTTGATGAAAGAAATAGAAAGAAAGTTAGTATCTAGGAGGCTGGTTCCCTTGAATATGATCAATCAATTTTCTTCCATTTTCTCACTTGCCAATAACTAAGACCTATGGTCTTAACACCATACAATAAAATAGAGCCACTTTGAGGTTCCCTATGACATGAGGCATGGAAGAGACCCCCCATGAAAAAGCTCTAGGAGTTATGGAGGAAGCTTCAAGCTCCTATGGATTGAGAATAGAAATTGAACTCTCTAAGATCTGATCTCCCATTGTTCCTTAGTAGTTCAATGGTAGAGCGATCGTGGCATAGCTCCAAACTGAGAATTCGATAGAATATAGAATAAGGATGTAAAAACAAAAATGAATCCCAATAGAAAGACATCATAAATTGGATTTGGAAGTAATATCACTCCTAGACTTCCTAATATAAGACCCAATCCTGGGGAGACTTAAAGAAAATCATGTATACTAGTAAATCCATTCTATGTAAAATAATAAAAAAATCTAATTATCATGACTTTGTTGACCTGACCACCACGAGAGAAACAAGGAGGTCAACCTATTTCAGATATATAACATGGATTTTGGCGATGTAATGTAGTTGGACTTTCATGTTGATCTGAAAGAATCATCCTTCTGCAAGAAATGTAAGTTACGAATTCTATCTTTATAGGATATGTATTTCTATTATTGTGAAATTCATAAATGAAGTAGTTAATGGTCAAGTTACCATTATCTTTTTGTATTGATGTCCATTTTTAGGGTCTCAAATGTCACATCCCAATTTTAAGGATGAGACTGACCGTAAACTACAGTGTCTTGGCCTATGCCACACGCAAGCCTTTATAAATGCAGAAGTATTAATTTTTATACCAAACCAAACCAAGCCTTTTCCCACTAGGTGGGGTCAGCTATATGGATTTGACGACGCCAATCAAATCTATTGAG
>JAVXUM010148779.1:0-14990 GCA_035590655.1 Pouteria glomerata
TTGTTTAAATTGATATGGGAATGAGAAACAGTTGTTAGTTGCTTTGATAAAGATTATTTAGTATTGATTTGACCTTGATACAGGAATTTAAATTATTTTAAATTGTTTCTATATTCCCATACCGTCTGTCCTAGACAATTTATGTTAGGGGCGTGACATAGAGGTTCCTCATAGAGTGGTCAATGCACTACAGGGAGTAGAGGTTCCATTAGGTGTTGGGGTTCCACCAAAGGCTAATGATGTGTTCCAAGTAGAAGGCAAACAAGAGATGGTGGCTAATGCACCTCAAGCTGTTAATAACTAAGCTGGAGTGGCCAATATTTCCCAATGAGATTTAGTTAACCTAGAAGACTTTATGCAGAATATGGCCACTGCTATGATGAAGATGGTAGGAGGAATATAAAAAGACGAATCCATTTTAGCATTGACTACGTTCAAGAAGATGAATCTACCAACATTGGATGAAGAGGCAGATCCAAATATTCTTGAGAGTTTCTTATCACAGTATGGAAGAATATTTAATATAATGGGGATTATTCGGGATAAGGTAAAGGTGTATTACACAACATTTCAGTTGACTTGAAAAGCAGGTGATTGGCAGACATTTATAGAAGACTCTTAAGATGTGAGTAAAATAACTTAAGAGAAATTCAAGAAGTTGTTTCGTGAACAATTCTTTTCACTATCGTTGAGAGACATAAAAAATGATAAATTCATGATTTTGATCTAAGGTACGATGACAGTCTTAGGGTATAAGTATAAGTTCTTTACTCTTTCTAAGTATGCACTAAAGATGGTTTCAGCAGAGCATAACAGCATAAGTTCTTTACTCTTTCTAAGTATGCACTAGAGATGGTTTCAATAGAGCATAACAAATGTTAGAACTTTAAAAGGGGCTTGAGACCACCCATCAAGGGAAGGGTAATACTTCTACAATTGAAA
Source organism: Pouteria glomerata (assembly GCA_035590655.1). NCBI lineage: Eukaryota > Viridiplantae > Streptophyta > Magnoliopsida > Ericales > Sapotaceae > Pouteria > Pouteria glomerata. Next base: position 943 of record JAVXUM010148779.1, read on the forward strand.
GATTATAAAACGTTGACATCCAGAGTTATGATAATAGAAAAAAAACCTGAATAAAATGAAGCAGCAGACAAATAATAGGTAGTGTAAGAGTTTAGCTCCTCTATCGGACAAGAGGAATAAAAAAGGATAGAGAGAAGATTCACAGTATTAGCAGAGTAGTGCACCTTCTACTCATTCTATAGCTGGGACAGCTTCACAAAGTTCAATTATTTGTTTTCAGTGTAAGCAACCAGGACATCAAAACTCAGAATGACCTCAAAGGGGTGGGGCAGGCAGAGTTAAGTAGAGGGTTGATTCGAGGTCATGTTACCAGTAGAGGTAGCAAGGCCAAGGGACTTCAGGTGTTGCTCGAGTGTAGTAACCCACTCAGTTAATTTCTTATTAATAGAATTCTAGACTATCAAAATCACAGACAGTGCAATTGCAATTTACGAAGGCTGCTCAGGGTGGATCTCAACAAGGCTAGAGTGGTGGTAACCCACAAGCTACGTAGACAAAGAGTAGAGTCTTTGCATTAACACGAGAGGATGAACCTATTGAACCAGTTGTAATTATAGGTATTTTTTTTATTTTTACTTCTAGCACCATAGTACTTATAAATACTAAAGCATCACACTCAATTTATTTCTGCACATTTTGTATATGTATTAAAATTAGTTATGAAACTATTGGCCCCACCCATGTATGTTGATATGCCAACTGAGAGTCATACTATTTTGACCTAGGTTTCTGGAGGGTATGAGATCACTAAAACTGATGAGTTTTCTGCATTCAATTATCGTCTGTTGTTCGATTTGATTGTACTAGAAATGAACAATTTTGGTATTAGATTTGAGTGTGACTGGATATAATTCACGGGTGACCATAGAGATACTTTAGTCTCGCGTTTTCTAAATTGCTAGAAAAGGATTGATTTATATAGCTTATTTACTAGTTTAGCTTTGGAGGAAAATGAGAGTAGTGAGATAAAATTACCTCCAGTTATATGTGAGTTTTCAGATGTATTATTGAAAGACTTGATAAAGTTGCTACCAGAGCAAAAAATGAAATTTAGTATTGATTTAGTTCCAGGCATATGGCTAATATCTGCGGTGCCTTATAGACTTGCCCTAGTAGAACTAGTGAAATTGAAGACTCAGCTTGAAAATTTAGTCACTAAAGGTTTTATTTATCTTAGTACTTCACCATAGAGAGCACCCACATTGTTCGTCCCTAAGAAAAATGGATCGTTATGGATATGCATTGACTATAAGAAACTGAATAGAGTGACAATAAAGAATAGGTATGCATTGCTGAGGATCAATGACATTTTTAACCAGCTTAAGAATTTACAGTGCTTTTTGAAGATTAATTTGAGATCAGGGTATCATCAATCAAGAGTAAAGAAGGAAGATATAGCAAAAATGACTTTCAAAACTCGATACGGATATTATGAGCTCTTAGTGATATTGTTCGGATCGACAAATGCTCTAGCAACTTTTATAAATTTGATGGGTAGGATATTCAGTATTTATTTAGATAAATTTATGGTAATATTCATTGATGATGTGTTAGTGTATTATCGATGAAAGAAAGAACATGAGAAAAATCTAAGGATTGCACTCCAAACTTTAAGGAAACATAAGTTTTATGCCAAGTTAAGTAAGTGTGAGTTTGGCTTGAAGAATTAAAGTTTCTTAGGTATGTTATGACTAGTGAAAGTGTATTGGTAAGCCCATCTAAAATAGAAGCAGTTAGGATTGGCTGCAACCAAAGATAGTATTTTAGATTCAAAGTTTCTTGAGATTAGCTAGATATTACCAAAAGTTTGTTCAGAATTTTTTGAGGTTAGCCATGCCAATGACTATGTTGTATGGGATTAGACTTGTGAAAAGACATTTCAAGAGTTAAAGATGAGATCAACTTCTGCATCAGTATTAGTGATTCTAGAAAGGGGGTTGGGCTATACAATATATTGCTATGTATCTAAGAAGCAATTAAGGTGTGTACTTATGCAAAGAGGTAGGTTTCTGCCCTGCAGGTTAAGACAGCTAAAGATTTATGAGCAAATTCATCTAGTACATGATTTAGGGTTAGCAGTAGTCATTTATGTTTTGAAGGGTTAGAGATATTACCTATATAGAGAGAAGTTTGAGATATTATTAGATCACAAGAGCCTAAAGTATATCTTTATCTAGAAAGATTGAATTTGAGACGAAAGAGATAGATAAAATACATGGAAGATTATAACTTTGAATTACAGTATCATTAGGGGAAAGCAAATGTAGTTGTAGATGCCCTTAGTCATAAGACTCGTAATGTTTTGTCCAGTCTGGGGATGACAGAATGGGATATGATTAGGGAAATTGGAGAGTTTGATCTTTACTTAAGAGAAGAAGAAGGACATGCCACACTTTTTTCTACAGTGGCACAACTGACGTTGATTACTCGTGTGATAAAGGCTAAAAAATTTAACGTTGAGTTTAATGTGAGTAGGGCAAGGTATTAAGTGTAGAGGGCTTACAAGGTTGGACCTTTACTATAGGCAGTGGACAATTAGAACGGATTATTCAGAATTTAGAAGATACCCGGGCTTGTGTACTTGACTTTCTTAAGACAGTTAGGAAGACTATTTACCATTAGTGAAATTTGCCTAAAATAATAGTTATTAGAAGTGTATTGGAATGGCACCTTCAAGGTGTTATATGATAGGCTGTGTAGATCACTAGTTTATTGGACCACAATTAGAAAAACTACAATTATTGGGCCAAAACTTGTTGAAGAGACCACTGAGAAAATCAAGATTATTCCTAAAAGACTTAAAATAGTGTGAAGTCACCGAAAAAGCTATGTTGATCGGAGACAGAGACCATTGAAGTTTGAGTTGAGAGATCATGTGTTCTTAAAGGTCTCACCACGAAAATGGATGTTTCATTATAGTCACAGAGAGAAACTATCACCTAGATTTATTTGACCATTAGAGATTTTGGCTAGAGTTAGAGATGTGACAGATCGTCTTACTTTGCAACCACAATTATTGGGTGTACATGATATTTTTCATGTATCTATGCTAAAAAAGTATAACGCTAATCCATCACACATTCTTGATTGGACCAAGCTCAAGATTGACTCAAATGTAACACATAAAGTGAGACTAGTAAAGATTTTAGATTCATGGGAATAAATTCTGAGAGAGAAGATTAGTCTCTTAGTTAGAGTGTTATGGAAATATAATTGTGTCGAGGAGTCGATTTGGGAATGACAGTTAAATATGAGAAATAAATATCCAGAATTATTCAATGATTCAGGTACTTTCTAAATTTCGAGGACAAATTTTTTTTTATGGAGGGTAGGATGTAATGACTCAAAATTTTAATTCTTACTTCGATTATTTTTTTAGTATTTAATTAGGTAATAAAAAAATTTTTTGATTTAAAAATTTTGAGGATTTAATATATTTTTAATTGTGGATGTACGAATTGTGTGAGAATTTTTTTTTAATATTTAAATATTTTTTGTGAATTATAAAAGTGGTTTAATTTTAAATAGAAAAAATATTAATTAATTTTATCTTAATAAAAAAAAGTTCAATTATGTTGCATATATATACATACATAAATCTTTGTTGAAAAATTATATTAATATTATTATAATATAGTAAATATATAGATGTATCTAATTTAAAGTTGAATATGGAATTACTTGGAGTCCTAACTCCAATGGGATTCCTTAGGTGATGCTGTAGGCTAGATGTACATATGTATAAAGATAGGTTAGTACATGTTGTAGGCTAGCAGAGAGAAAAAAAAAAAAAAAAAACAGAAAAACGAGAATCAAGAAAACTTGTTAATTATATTTTAGGAAGAGAATAATACTTTTATTCAGTTTCTTTATTTACTGATTATTATGTAGTGTCTTGATTTGAGTGACTAGAGATGGATATTTTTTATTTAAGTTTGGATGTTATTAGTTTATTTTTTATTAAATATAACTCGCTCTGATTAGTTTTGATTGATGGTTTTGGTGATTTATAATTATTTGTTTACATTCTTGGGTTTGTAAGAAATTCGGGACGTGACATTATTAAATATTATTTTTATTTTACAAAATATATAATTTAAATATAAATTAATATTTAAATAATATTAATTTAATAAAATATAATAAATTATTTTAATAATAAATTGTTATTTATAAAATATTATTTTGATAAAATAATTTAATAATTAATTAATTTTACTTTGATTAAAAATTATTATTTTATAATATTTATTAATTATGTATAAAATATTTCCTACGATTTTATAAGAGTGTAAAGAAATATTTTATGAGGTTAATGAGAAGAGATGAAAATTTTTTATTATTCTTCGTTATTCACATCTCTTCAAATAATTATCTACCCTCATATGGGGGTAATTGTTACTTCCTCATCTAAATTAATGTAATAAAGGATAAATATTATTCTAGTAAAATTTGTTTTTTTTATTCTTAAAATAAACATGTCCCAAGGAGATAAGCATATGCTAAGGCATACTCAGAAAAAAAAAGAAAAAAAAAAAAAAAGAGAGGAAAGTTAAAGGGGTCATCTACCACCAAGACAACAAATATTTTACATAGAGAAGACAGGCAAAACATAACAACTAAAAGGCAGACAAAACAGAACAAATGCATGTGATGCTATTCTTGTGACATCATCTGCAAGTATCATTGGTGACGCACAACCTAGAAGTAATCAACATAAAATATAGTTACTAATCAGCAAGTTAATCGTAGTTATCCGCATATATAGAAAGTCCAGGAATAAGACAAGTCAACAGCTCACCAACTTTGACATTAACTCGTTTGCCACCCAATCTTAATAATTTTTCCAATAAGGAAAGAATTCCCAACAGGTGCTAATTATGAACAAAGAGGAAAAGCAAGAGCAATACTTGTATGTGACATAGACATCTAGCCAATTCAATTTCTTTCGAGTGATATAATAATTATTTAATATATATAAAATTTAATTAGTAATAAAAAAAACTAAATATGTTATACTTTTATTTTCTCACAATTTATTTTTATTTTTAATGAATAGTACGTTTTCAATTGTGAGAAATAAAGAAAAAAAAAATTTACTTCGAAATATTGCTCTTACTAGTTGAGATCACCAAACAATCAACATAACTCAATCAAACAATATCCAAGTTAGAGAGAGAGATTGAATACAAATATTTTATGTGAAAACAATTAAAGAAAAAAATCATGGGAGAATAAAAAAATCTTCTACCATAAGCAACATGTCTTGGTTACAAAGTTTCATCTAATAATTCAATCAATACTTTAATTCTGTCGTCGAATCTTTTGACCAATTGACATTCAATCCTTTGATCAATTGACAAATAGAAGAAATCGCTACTCCACACCAAATAAAACCTCCCCAGTTTTCACCATGCAATAAAAGGTCAACACTTTTACTAATATATATATGGTGCTGGGAAGAACAACAAATTTTCAATTAAAAATTTCTCACAAATAAATTTGATAAATTAATTGTATCATGGCTAAGACAATAAAAGAAACTTGTCTTCAAGCTTTGTAAGTCTGGATAATGTTCTTTCTACCATGTACATTAACTTTAGGGAAAACATTCTTATACAGGCATGGACAAAAAATATGCCAAATTCTTTTCTGAGAATGCAGTTTCTTATTTTTTTATTTGGTGAGTTATCTAGCGATCTCGTGCTTTATTCAAATTTCAGTCTGCTCAACAAAACGTGCATACTAGTTTTTCTAGCAACCATTTAGTGGATCTTGATATTAACTCCAATAATAAACTGCTTTGGAAATGGGTATTTTGGATTATCCAACTAGGTATTTGGCAACTTATTCAGCCACTTCGGCAATTTTATGGATATCTATAGTCGATGTAAATTTTGAACTGAACTAAAAATGTTTCAATACAAATTTTCAAGCATAGATTTAAGATATTTTAGACTATATCTCAATGAAAAAATTTGAAATTATTATTTTTATAATAAATTGTCAATTACAAAGGTGTAAGTTAGCACATTTAATATTTTCCTTTTTTTAATTGTTTGGCTAATTATAGAAAGATGTACTTCTAATTATTGAGTTAATTATAAATTATAAAAAAAAAAAGGAAAGAAAAGATAAATTAATAATTAATGATATCAGATGTGAATAGCACCACATTTTCTTCCTGTACCTAGAAAACTTTTGTTGATTTAGTCAGTTTTTTAATTTTATTCATACATGAACTTTTTTTTTTTTAATTTTTCTTTAGGTGAATATAAATAACAGGTCTAAAATTTATAAAACTAAATAGAAATCAAATTATTTAGGAAAAAATTATATAAAAAAAAAGTTAAATTAATTAGCAGAAAAAAAAGGAAGGAAAACTGATGTTTCTTAAATCAAGTTTTAGTAGTACTTCCCCGTTGTATCCAGGACTGCTTAACTTTTTAAATTATTGATGTCTAATAATGTACCCTTTGTGTATTTTAGTATTTGTAATTTTACGATAATTTAGGCAACATAAACAATCAACATCAATAATTTTTTAAGTTTTTCGAAAAGCAGCCAGAACTTTGCTTCTTTTGGTATGTGAAAGTCCGCAGCCGCTACCCCACTGGGGTGCGCACAGGGCGAAGCACGCCTCAGGTCCTTATCCGGCAAAGAGACCTGAAGGGTAAACCAGCCTAGGCAAGCCCTAGCTGACCGGCTCGGCTCAGTGGAAGCCAATAAGCACCCACATACGCGGTAACCTTGTCCCCCCGGGGGGAGACTCGAACCCAGGACCAAAGTGGCCTGAGCCCTAAGGCGTGCTCGACTCCCGCTGAACCACCCCCGCAGGGGCAGAACTTTGCTTCTTAATGGTACCTAAACCTGTGAGAGGCCAACCCCGACGGCCTATACATATTAACCCTTTTTGAATTCTCTTACAAAATTATTTACAAAGCTTACTTACAAGAGAGATCGTGGAAAGTACCGGTCGTATTAGTCGCTACATATATACATACATATATATATATATATGTGGTCAAAAAATATTCAGCCCGACCTCTATAATGCTTCTCCGACCATAATTGCACTCCGACTAGGAGTTTATTCTAGTTAAATTAGAACTAAATAGTTTGATAGTTATATTACATAATTTCTTTACTGACAATACTCAACTACATTAAGAGACTAAATTTACAGAATATCACAGATTTCAATACTTAAATCATCTAACATTAATGCTACACTTATTACTGTTATTGTCTTGTGAAATCAATAAAAAGTGTTAGTTCTCACACTTTAAATATCAAAAACATGGCTAAGGTATGAGTCTTCTTTCATTTGGCTGGTTCGCTTTTCTCTCTCTCCTTCAACACTTTCTTTATGTTCGGAAGATTATCGTTAACGCCAAAAATTGACTTAAGCATTGAAGAGTCGTTAGTCGGGGATTACCTCTGACCATTTTATTTTCACATTTCTCTTACTTGTAGATTTGGATCGGAAATGGAGTCCTCAAGAATACAGAAGAAGGGGTCTATAGAAGAGAACGGCAAAATTCGCCGAACAATATATATATATATCAAATCGTACGTGTATATATAGTTTCATACGATCAAGAATTTATTTGTCTCGTGCAACTTTTCGCTACATGTCTAATAAGTTGCATAGTCACAAAATTTCCATTCAAGATGAGTAGCAGAGACTAATGAACACAATTAATTGATTTTCTATTGTACTGGTACATTAATGTTAAGTTCTATAAATATTTTCTCAAAACCTTAAATTCTCCAATAATATATGTATATTAAATTAACCCTGAGGGGTAGTTCAACTGGTAAAATCTTGGGTTAGCTCTCCAGTTGTCACTAATTCAAGTCTTCTTAGGGCCACTGATGGATTTACTCGATCGTCAACTTCATGCTTTTAGGGAATAATCGAGGTGTGTGTAAGATAACTCGGGCACCCTGAGTTATTCCAAATATATATATATATGTATACTAAATTAATTTACAATCTTAATTGGATTCCATGCACTTATCTCGGAGTAATGAAAAAAAATGCAAATGAAGCATAGTACATCAACATAAATAGAATAAAGGTTATAAAAAATAAAATTCTTAAAATTAATCTAAAAAAATTCTTAAAATTAATCTAACTTTGATATTATATTAAATAACTGGCAATTCAATTTGAGTAAAAAAATAGAAATTAGTTTTTCAATAGACTTTATTTTTTCGTATTATGTGATTTGTTTTTAACAAAAGTTAGAATTTCATTTTGGTTTCATATATTTTGGACACACCATTCACATATTTACAAAAAAATATAAGCTAGTTTACAATTATATTATATTAGCGGCAAGATGTTTGGTTAAACAATGAAAGAGTTGAGAAAGGAGGAAGCTTGTTTGTGTTGTGGTAATTAGAAAAAGAAGAGAACACTCTTCTCAAAAGGTCATCTCCCTGACCTTAGGGGCCCCCACCGCCCTACCCTGGGTGATGGTGGAAGGGATAAATCGCGAGATGTACGATAAGTGGTCAGGGTACGAGAGCTTGCCTTTTTTACCAATCTTGCAATGCGAGTTCAAATCACGTTACTGAGACTCGAACTCATGCCGTCTGACTGCGAAACATCCGCACTCGCGTCCTTTGCCACTTAACCTATGCCTCGGGGGCTAGAACACTCTTCTCGATTTAAAGCTCAGTTGAGAAAGGAGTTTTGTGCTATCACTACTAAAAATGGAGCCATGGGCGACGAAGAAACAGTCGACCGCCTTCAAGCGGTCGACGAAGGCCCCCCTTTTTTCGATTCAGTCCTGTACTCTCTATATTTCTTCCCCGCTTATACCCCCTCTTCCACACTCAATTGGCGTTAGTTATGTACTCTCTCTCTCTTTCTCCACTCAAGCTCCCGTTCTCCTTACCATCCGTTGTCCGCCGTCCGCCATTGAACTCATCTCTCATTTCACTCATATTTCTTTCTCTTATTCCACCATCTCTCTTTTTCTCTTCGCTCGTTTTCTCTTTCTCCCCATCTTCCTCCCACTTTCACTCTCTTTCCTTTGGCTCCACCGTCTCTCTCTCTCTCTCCATGTTGCAAAGCTATAATTAGAGGCAACCAGCAACGTCCAACTCTCTTCACCACCAAGGCAAGCGGTGTCCACTGAGCCACTAAGCACCTTCGATCGAGCCCCTTTCAGTTCTTTGCTCTCTCTATTTTCGCTACATTCAGATATGGGTTTAGGTTTAATTTGGGATTTGGTTGAGCAATGGGCATGGCAGTGTGGTTAGGATTGGTTGAGTAGTGGCTGCTAGTAGCCCCTATTGTTGTTGCTTTTTGGATAAAATTGAAATTGATGAAGTGGCTTGTTGAAATTTATTAAAATTTGTTGAGTAATGTTGAAATTCTTAGTTAAATTAGTTTAAAATTGTCAAAATTTGGTGAATGTAAGTTTAATTTGTTGGGATTTACTGAAACTAGTAATTGGACTTGAGTAGGGTTGCGAAACCAGTATGTGTGGAGGAGTTTGTTGTATTGGCTTTGGTTATCAGGTCTTTTATGAGTCATATTTTAATAAATCATGTTTGTTTTGGGGCCAAGATTGGCTTACGAATTCTTATGCTGCTGAGTATTTGTTAATTGTTCTTTCTTCATTTTTGTCTTAAGTTCTCCTGCACAAGGGTTATTAGGAGGTTATTTATATATCAACTAGTTGGAAGCCAGGAAACCTCTGTAATAGAATGTAGAGGTAGAAACATTCCAAGTTATCAGTATTTGACAATTGTTGCAGTATTTTTTAATATTTTAGATTTATCAGAAAAAGGAAATAATTTAGTTGAATTATTGGTTCAACTTACCGTTCATTTTTTAGTTTGGATCACCATATGTACTCAATTTTTTTTTTTTTTGAAAAACATGAATAAAGACCAGTAACAACTGGATTCTGTTAAACAGAGCCATGAAATTTATAGAAAGAAAGATTTGAATTGTTGTGCCTGTGTGCGCTTCTGTTATGCTTAAGCTGCTAGTTACATTTGGAGGGAGAGAGAGACAGAGAGAGAAATGGGATAAGGTTAAACAAAGTTGTTATGGGAGAGACAAAGAGTGGCTAATCTTAGTGTTATTTGGTTTAATAGTATATATAAATATTATATAATATTCAGATTTTATATATTATATATTATATTATTTCAAAATTGGTTTAAATTAAATTATTTTTTATTAGGTCCTACTTGAGTATTTATTGATTTGAGAAATAAATTAAAATATTAATTTTTTAATCCAAAATTAAATCAAAAGTATAAACTCCTACCAACTTAAATAAAAATGATTGAATTAGTTCGTCAACTTATGGACCTTTTTTTTTTCACGCCTTTTATGGGTCCATGGAGCTCATTCATAATTATTGCCTTTGTCCTACATATACATCTTTTTAGCGATTGGAGATATTAGAGAAACTAGTTATGCCATGTGTCTAAAGGCACGTGAGCCCCACTTTTGCCTATTCCTCTCTTATTTGGACACACGCATACATGTCTCATCAACTGAGCAATTTTGTATAATAGATATTTGACTTCTCATGGGTTTAATTATTATTTTGTAATTAGTTTTATGCTATTTAAGCTTTATTATCACATAAATAGCTGCCTTGCCTGCTAACTTGTGGCTTGGGGTGAGAACACTTGCTAGTTTTGGACATTGTATTTGTTTACTTATTTGTTGTTTACGTTCAAGTTTGTCTAGAAGTCTAAACATTTTTATAATCTTGTGATCCAATTGAACTTGGTGCAATGATTTCACTTTAAGACCACATATCTTCAATACCTTATTATATGTACATAACAGTTAGTTCCACTTCTTTGCATTCAAGCACATAACAAGTCTTATCTTACTTTTACTAGGATTACTTATAAATCTTACCATAGTACTTACTGCTACTTCTACCATTCACAATTGCATATGGCCTTAAGGCCCTTACCATATGAGTTATGCAATATGAACACTGATACGTTGAGACCATATATTTGGGAAGTCTTTCTAAGGCTTGTTTTTAAGCTACCTTGAGTCTTTTGATTCTTTTTATCTTTTCTCTTTAGGCCTGCAATCCATATGGTTAGCTTCCTAGTTTTATTTTTTTTAAAGGGAAACCAATTAAATGGAATTGCAAATGAGATTTATGTAGGTGACATTTGTAGTCTAGACAAGGCTTTGTGGACTTGACTGAATCATGCTTCATGTTATAACTTGTAAATGTGGTAGTATCTTTAAAGTTTATACATAAAATTTGTTGTGATTCCATCTAAGTTTCTTGGTTCAACCATGCAATAATGCTTGTTGTTGTATTGTACTTAATATTTTCATGTAAACTGATCATGATAAATGACATAAATCTTTTTAGTTTAACCATTATCAAAGATTTTTTTTTAATTATTATTTTGTGCATGCTTGCGGGTAAAGGTGTGCACAATTTGTGAAATAATATTTTTTTCTTCTTTTCCTTTTATTGTGCATGTGTTTAATGGTTATTGTGCTTTTATTAGTAAGAAACAACATCAATCTTGCCTCATTTGTACTGCTTTTTTGGAACTATGACCGACATCCCATTACTAGAAATACTGGAAAGGAAGACTCCAGACACAATTGACGGCTACAAAGTGGTCATCTAAAGAAAAATAAATGACCGGCTTAAACACATCATCGATTGCTTATTAGCAATCGTTAAAAGGCACATAACACCCAACCTCAATTTTCTCCCGCGTTGGCCCTAAAATCCCCAAATCCCCTCCTTTCCTCCATCCCTCGTCTTGTCCCTGTGCTATGTCATTTCTCTGGCTCTCTCTCTGATTTCTCCTGCACTCCCTCTTTTTTCCTCCCTCATCTCTTCTCTCCCTTTATCAGACTTACTCATACCAGAGGCTGAAGGTTACTGCCAGAGTTAGAAGCACTGTTACGCTTGGAGTAAGGTACGATTCGTCATAGGCTCTATTTATTTCAAAGTTCATAAAGGAAAAGGGGATATCAATGTGAAATATGTACACTTCATTTTTCCCTTCCCGCGATGCATCTCTTTCTCAATCTCTTAGAGTTTGGGACTTCTTTTTGTATATATATATATACACACTAGGGCAGTTGAAAAAAGTGCTAAGATTGGACTTGGTTTAGTTCTGAAACCATGATTTAGAAATAGTTTTGGTGTGAATTGAAAAATTGGCCATGTTTTTGTATGGTGAAGATTAATAATATAGGTAGAATGATCGTGGCAGTCTCTTTTCCCTTTTCAATTATTTGCCCCAGAATTGTGGTGGTGATGGTTTCCATAGACTTTGATGATTTATGGACCAGTGGGAAAAACTTAATCATTATTTTTCTTCTCAAATTCTATATAAGCCCTTTCCATTGTTCAATGTGGATTAATTGAACAGAATTTTCATGGTGTAACTTCCCTACCCCATCAATTACTTGTCTTTGATTTTATTTTTATTTATTTACTCATTGTTTGTGTTGGTTAACTACCATGGAATTACTAGAAAGCAATATTCTTGGAAATTCAACCAATCACTATTATATGAAGTGTCACTGTGAATTGGGATGACACGACGATATGATTAAACTAAGTGATTTCTGATGCCTCATTTCTATTTTTTGGTCTGTGACACTGATGAAACGAGATGGTTTTGTGATGCCTTTATTTTTATTTTTTTTAATGGGACAGTTGGCTTTTAACTCCTTGATACTGCTTATTTTGATTCACCTTCTTGTTAAGGGTAGGGGTGGTCATGAATCCACTATATCTACAAGTTTGATACGGCTCATTTAAAATTAAACTCGAGCTTGAGCTTGGTTCCAAAAAAGTTTGATTGCAAAATTAGTGAGTTGATTAGATAAAGTAATATATGTTGTTTATATATTTATAATGTGTTCAATCAAAACGATATTTTGTTATTTTTTTTTTCTACTGACAATTGGAGTTAAAGCTCGACTCCAACCCTACTTGTACTTAAGCCAAGTCAAATGGGTTCTTCTACGAGGTCTCACTTTAATAAAGTACTAATTGTTTGTTTCGGAAGAATGTTTGTGGAAAGTAGACTAGAAATATTAGAAACTAGGAGTCTCCTGTGCCTAAAGGCATGTAACAAATCAACCCTTGCTGTCACGCCCCGGGTCCGGGGACCCAGGGAGTGAGTGTAAATCATTCATAACATGAAAACACGGTCCAAATATCAGAGCAAATACACCAATCACGCAATGGACCCACAAAACTCCCCCTGCTATATAACGGCCTAAATTTGGTCAAAATGGTATCTAATAGACAACCCTGTGCAAGATATATACACTCGCTGCCATACAATTACGTAGCGGTTTGATAATGTAATCATACATGCTCTTCAAGACCATACATCCATTCCACATGAACTAATGGAAACATATAACTGTCCACTATATGAATCTCCACAATTTTGTACAAGTCTAGGCCTTATGGCCATTACAAACCCAAAAGCACGAGAAATTATATCCAAGCCAATGTCTTCTCAAAAATACATTCACAACATACACAACTAACTCCACTTTGCAAAAGATATGTATCTCCTCGAGGTCCTTCCTACTCGTCCTGTGTGGGTCCTGCATAGACATCTGTAGGGACATGAGCACGGACAGCGTGTGCCCACAATACACTCCTCATAATATAAAAAGAATGCATGTGGTAATCATAAAACAATGCAACCATAAGAACTCAACATTTAGGGCATGAGAGCATATACTCATGATTCAAAGTGCAAACAAGCTTCACAAACCAACTCGAATATCAAAAGTGTGCATTATCAATTATCCTCTGTTAAACCGTTATCTTGTTTGTTTTGTGTATACATCACACATCAAGTAGTCACACATCATCGAGGATTGGGTATCGTTCTGGCGTCCTTGTACTGGGCGACGCCGCGGCCCCCAGTGTGGTTTAGGGTGGCAACCCAAGAATACGCTATGCCTGTGTGTATGCCTAAGCTAATACACTGCTCTCATTTCGTAGGCTACTAACCTACTGGTATGAAACACCAACCCTGCGC
>JAVXUM010148788.1:0-14989 GCA_035590655.1 Pouteria glomerata
AAATCAAAAAAAAAAAAAAAAACTGAAAAGAGAAAAAGAGTAAAGAATGATAAAACTTAGGAATTTCGACTAGATTATTAAGATAAGTTATTTTATTTTGTTAGTTTAAAAATTAAATCTATATAAGATTAAATAAATTAAAAATGTTGAGGGGGGTAATGGTTGTATTCTATTTATTAGATTTATATTATTAATTGATTTAGTTTATATTTTAATCATTACATTTCTGATTTGCATAATTTGTTTGGGTTAAAATTAGGACACTCGAGAATAATCAGCAGCAACCACCATAGTAATTCGATTTTCTCATAATATTTGTGGTTTAGGTGAGTGTATTAAACTTAATGGTAAAAGATATTATATGTAAACTAATAAATTGTGTTTTATTATTTTTATTAATTATTCATGTTGATAAGAAATGCTGATTATTTATGAATTATTGGCGTTCAAGAGGAATTATGATTATTGTGGAATGATAAAATTGAGGAATAATATTTTTATTTGAGGGGGAAAAAATATAACATTGCATAGTATGGACTGTGTGTATTAAACGTGCATTGAGGTTAACTGGAGTCAGGTCAGATGAAACTAAAGATAAGGCTAAATGGGCTTGTAGATTGATACAACATGGGGGCCAAATTAGGTGGGGCCAATGGGACACGCTATAAAAAGCCACTGTCCAAAGTTGAATGCTCAACTCGTAGGTCAGATAGGGTCAAACGTGTGTTGCATTGTTATTTAAATCATTTATCATGTAAATATGCCGTGAGAGGGGCAATTGGGATCTTATGATAATGATGACGGTTGATAAATAAGAAGTAACAATAAACTATTTGTTAAGATATTTTTTTTTATCACTGTCAGTTATAATATACTTAAATTAACTATTATTTGATTGTAGGATAATTATTTATATAATTACAGTGGATTATCTTTAGTGTATATTTATTATTTTTATTTTAATTATAATACTTCCACTGAGCGTGTGATACTTACATTTAAATTACACATCTCAGGTTGAGTTTAGAAGTGGTTGATGTGCCTCGAGGAGAACCTAAGTCAGTTGTTTTCCTATTGTAATCTTGTGTTAGTATTTGAAGTTTGTGTAAATAATCCTAGAATTTCAACAGTATTAAACTAAAGTTTTGTTTAATGTGTTTTAGAATTTATGAGTCTGTACATATTTAAGTACTCAGGAGATTTCTATTTATTTTACCATGAACGTAATATAAACCTAACTGGTTGTGTTTTATTTTAATGTGGGTATTTATTTGAATTGTGATTCTTATTATATTATGGATAGAAATTTATAAGTGTCCACTCTATTTAAGGGATCAAACATGTATCCTATAATAGTGATGTGACAATTTAAATTTGAATTCCCATCGATAGTTGTCAACATCCAAAATAAGCCTTCTTTGTCTGGAAAGATATTGAAAAACTAGCTCTGTATAGAGATTGTCAAAATCCCTACTCAAAGTACCATCATCCTCAAATTGAAGAGATGAACAGTAATCTTAACTTTGACTTTGATTATTAAGATAGTCATTTGAGTTGTTAACGTTTCGACTGGCTATGCTGATACAGCTTTGTCATTTGGCACATGGACAGTATTCAAAGGTGCGTTAGATGCAAATCCAAATATTAGTTTGTTTTAATAAGATTTTTAGGGAAGATTTTTTTTAGATATATTTTGAATGGGATTATTTTAGATTTTATTTCATTCCTATTATTATTTTAGGTAGTTTATCTTGAGTATGATGTTTGAGATTGTAACATTTTATTTGAATTTATCTTAAGTTATTTTCAAGAATTATTATCCTATTTAAAGGCTTTAGATTATTAAGGTTGGATAGATTTTGAGATTATTGAACTATTTTTACTAAGTCTTTTTTTTTTTTCTGCTTTATTTTTCTCTGTTTTCTACTTTCTTGACCTCCATCAACTTGGGATGAGAGCTTGCATTAGTATTTTGACCTAAAGAAACCTGAGTTTGGAAAATCCACCCTCAATCAATTTTTCAAACCCTAACCCAATCAAAATCAAATCTGGTGGCTTTGTTGGTCATGATTAAGCTCCTCAGTAACTAGCAAGAGCCACTAAAACCCAAATCGACCACCCTTATTTGAAGGAATTTCGTAGCAATCAACACTCAACCCTTGTTGACTAGACTTTAAATCAATCAAGAGCCTATTTTCAGTCACTGTACACTTGTAGCACCATCTCCGTATTGCTCTGTCGAGTCTTGTGATCCCAAGTAAAGCCCATCCTATAACTCCACACGCCCTAATAGTTCAGAGAGTAAGATTTATGCTTGAAAGGTCCTCCAGTGCACACCCTCATTTCCACCCAATATTAGCTTCAGTGAACCCTCCCATTGTCATTGTTGTCGTCAAGCAACCGCATTGGTGACCAACATATGAAGCTCTGGCGAACCTCCAGCAAAGCTCTAGTAGTTCTCCAATAGCCTAATAGTGTTCTAATTTAGAAAAAAATTATAATTTTAAAAGTGGACTCTTCCCATGACTTGAAGTAAAGATTTGGATTAAGGTGCAAATTCTCTCATTGTTAATTATGATAAATACTTTATGCAATTAAATCTTGCCCATTTGTTCCATTTATTTTGGTTCCCTTTGAATTGTTTAATTGTTGCCCATTTTGAACCCAAAAAAAAAAAAAAAAAAATCAACCAACCATTGCTTACTTAAATTATTTGTTGAGTTTCATTCATTAGGGATTGTAATTTCTATTCTATGCATGTTAGGATTTTATATTTTTATTACTTTTTTTTTTAGTTTTATTTAATTTCAGCATTTTAAAAAAAAAAATTCTTATGTCCTTATACCAAGAAGTTTGAAACTCAATCATTTTTTTCTAATAAGGTAAGACTTTATTCTATTCATCAAACTTAGGTTAAAGACCCTCCTTATTTTAATGGCACTCCCCATCCTCATGAGTTCCTATTTGAGTGGATGACACGAGTATATTTTTTACTATCACGACCTATCTAATGTCTAGTGTATTCATTTGGGTAAAACAAAATTAACCAATTATGCTAGAGAGTTTCTGCAAATAGTTGAGTTATAATATGATAGGATAGGCAATAGACCTATTACTTTATGGGCCATAATAAAACAAATTTTGAGCAATCAATTTGCTCCTTAACATTTTAAGGATCAGATGTGGTCTCATTAGATGCGCCTTAGATAAGAGATTTCTTCTGTTGATAGGTATTTTAGTCAGTTTAAAACTATTAAGGTAACGTTTGGAGTGGTAAAAAATAAGAAAAAATAAGAAAAATTGTGGTTTGAGTTGATTTTTTTGGTATTTAGTGCTTCAAATAGAGATTTTTGGAGAAAAATAGTGACACTTTTGGACTTTTGTGATAAAAAGTAAGAGAGAGAAACTGTGAGAATAATTTTTTTGGTCCGTTTCCACGGATTTATTTCAAAAATTTTTAACTTTTATACAACAGCGTCAAAATTGTGGGAACAATTTTTCAAATCCGTTCTAACAGATTCAAAAAAATTAGAATAAAATAGCAATAATGGTACTAATTTGAAAGTTTTCAACTTGAAGAATATGATTGTCAAAAACAATTTGTGCACTAGGTTAACTTCCTTTCAAATTTTTTATTTTTAAATGAAATATTGAAATTTTTTAAATATAGTAAAAGTGAAATGTGTAATAGAGAGTTTTTAGTGATTTATAGAGATTGTTGGAGATTTATTTTATTTTATTTTGTTTGTTGGCACTCCAAATAGTGCCTAAGAAGTAGTTTGATTTTCAAGATGAGTGTTGTGCCATTAGTAGATTTATACATGGGTTAAGACCTTGTATTCATGAGAAACGTAAGCTAAAAATCTTAAATGAAGCATAGTCCAAAGTTTTAAAGGATGAAAAATATTTTGAATTTGAGTCTCATGAGTTTATGATGTAGAATGGTTCCTCTGATACTCAATATACACCTTCCCAAGTGTCTAGTACCTCACATTCTATTCATCTAACTCCGTATATTCATCCATTGAATGACCATTTTGAGGTTTCATGTCCTATTCCTATAACAGGCTCTTCTACATCTACTCTATCTAGTTGCACTCCTAAGGTTAATTATCATACTTCTATACCATCTTCCTCTTTAGAGTCATAGTGCTCTATACAACTCATTGAACTATTAGCATTTTTCTTAAATTGAACATGCACATTAAATATATGTCTTCGATATTCCTACATTCAAAGATTATGCAACAAACAGGTACGCTTCCGCATCATTAAATATATGTCTTCGATATTCCTAAATTCATATACATGTGTTTTATAAATTTTGATGTTCCTAAATTCTTATACACGTGTTTTATAAATTTCGATGTTCCTAAATTCTTATACACGTGTTTTATAAATTTTACATGTGGTATTAAAGCCATTGTACATGGATTAGGGACTTATTATATGATTCTATATAGTTAAATTTTTTAATCTGAAAAATATAATGATTAGTTTCTCAAAATTTTGAAGGTTTTTTATTTCTCTCGAAGTATAGAAAATTTTGATATAAATATCTAAATCTAATTTGACCAATAACTCAAGATTCATGGGTTTAAAATTTAAGAATAAAATATATGTTTTATATATAGTCTATGCCCCAGATCAATGCTTTTTATTTCATGCATGATAATTAAATTAAGTGTTGACGTGCTTTGGGATTCAATACACAGAATTGATTATGTTTTATTTTTGGAGCTCCTTTTAAGCAACTTAAGAAACTAATCATTGTATTAATTCTGTCATGATAAAGCCACGTTTTTAAGATTTTGCCAAGTGATATAAATTATATTCTTAGATGCTGCTTAGAGTCTCTATAACAAGCTTTCTTTGACGGAATCATTGTTGCTTCCATAAAGCCACGTATGTCGTATTGAAAGATTATTTTCCATTAAAAAGAATTAATTAAATTCTTCGTGAAAGTGACTTGGTCTCGGTTTTGGTTTTTATGCTTTGAGGGCAAAGAAAATTAATTAATCAAATTTCCCAAAAAAAAAAAATAAATAACTTCATGAAAGTGACGTCTCGGTTTTGGGACTGTGAAGGTATAAGGTAATTGCTACATTCTAGAAACTTATAGTATTTTTTTCATATAAAAAATAATAATAATATTAATAAATAAAATAAACAAAAGAATGCCTAAATTTATCTTTTATGTGAATTTCTGCAATAGAAAATTTTTGAGCACAAGTCTTGGCTACATACATATTATTTATGCAATCGTTGGGTATATTCGGGTATTTAAATACGCATAAGGATGTGATTGCAAGCATATTCCTTTAATACGAAAATGCTAGAAATAACATGGGGCAATTTAAATAAAAACATGTCATATTAAAGATTTATTGATTGATATAGGTGTTACAGCTCAAAGGGATACATCTATTGATATCTAAAATATAACGATATCCATTGTATATGTAATCACCTACCTAAAGGGGATTATTGTATGTTTTAATGACAGACGATTTTCAATAACTGACCTGAGAATATTCAATTTTTAAGATGTTAGTTTGCCCAAAGGAAATTAATCTTTTTAATATTTGAGTATTATCACTGTAGTTAGCCGTGAAAGATCCCATAGCATGTTGTACTCTCTGCCCAAAGGGAAGACGACAATGATTAATTGGGCTACCTCTAGTATTATTATTTTTATGCTTGATTAAACTTAAAGCATATAAGGATTGTTTATCGCCCAAATTAGCTAATTTGTTGCCTCTTATGTTTATATACATAGTTTCTTTTGCAGTTAATAATAATACCACAATGGTTATTCTGTTGAATGGCTCAAATTATAAGAAGTGGAAGCAAGATATCGAGTTTGCTCTGGGAATAGTAGATGTGGATTTAGCATTAAGGGAGGCTGCACCAGCTGAACTCAATGATTCCAATACTACTGCTGAGAAAGAATACCATACCAAGTGGGAGAGGTCTAATTGGCTGAGTCTCCTTACCATAAAGAGGTCTATTTCTAAACACGTCTTAAATAGTTTACCTAAAACCAAAAATGCAAAAGAGCTTTTTGATGCCATAGGGTAAAGATATCAAGTATCCAATAAGGCTGAGACTGGATCCTTCATGAATGAGCTTACGAGTCTAAGGTATGATAGTCAAATTAGGGTAAGAGAATACATCCTTAAGCTTGTTTTCATCCAATCCAAACTCAAAAGTCTAAATATTACTATTCCAGATGACTTTATAGTCCACCATGCTCTCAATGCCCTATCACCAGATTTTAGCCAAATAAAAACTGCCTATGATACCTAAAATGAATCCTAGACCATTAATGACGTTATCTCCAAATGTGTCCCAGAGGAGGAGAAACTTAAAAGGGAAAAGTCTGAGTCTGGCTTATTTGTCTCCCATCATAAGACCAATCCTGGGTAGGGCAACAAAGATTAGAAAAAAAAAAATCACAGGAAGCCTGCGACTCATACTTCTCACAAAAATCAGGATAACAAAGGGTAAGGTAAACGACAGGATCAAACCAACAATGCTCTAGGTCCAAATGTTGACATTAAAAAGACCTTTAAGTGTTACTTTTGTCATAAGGAAAGCCACATAAAGAAGAACTGCACCAAGTGTAAGGCTTGGTTAAATAAGAAACAGGAATGAGATAACCCACTTGCTTTAGTTTGCTTTGAATCCATTTAGTTGGTGTTCCATTAAACTCTTGGTGGCTTGACAGTAGTGTAACTATTTATGTTGCTATTTTTTTGCAGGGGTTCAAAAGCAAATAGAAGCCAAGTGAGAACGAGGGAAAGCTCAAAGTAGGAGATAATGTATAGTTAGGGTAGAATCTATAGGAAAAGTTATTTTGAACTTAGAAACTGGTTTTTCACTTGTTTGGAAAACGCTGCTTTTGTATTATCTTTTAGACGAAATTTGATATCTATTTCTTCTTTGGACAAATTTGGTTATGGTTTTTATTTTAAAAATGGCACGGTTGATTAATTTTACAATTCCAAAATTGTTTGCCATGGTTTTTTGTCTGATAGGTTATATAGATTGAAATTGACTCCAAATAACGAGTATGCCTCCTTCCATGTTAAAAGTGGTGTGTCCAAGAGACCTAGAATAAAAGACCAATTTTCTAAGTTATGGCATAAGTGTCTAGGTCACATTTCTAAAGAAAGAATTCAAAGGCTAATTAAAGAAGACATTCTATTCCCACTTGATTTTGAAAACCTAGACACTTGTGTTGACGGTGTTCGTGGAAAATTGTCTAAGACTAAGAAAAAAGGTACAGCATGGAGTGGTGACCTTTTAGAGGTTGTTCACATTGATATTAGTGGACCTCATTCCTCTAGCTTCTGTGAAATAAATATTTTTTAACTTTCATTGATGATTTTTCTTGTTGTGGCTATGTATTTAATTAAAGAAAATCTAATGCACTTGAAAAATTTTAAATTTTTAAAACAGAGGTAGAAAATCAGTTGTCTAAAAGAATTAAGATTATTAGATCTAACCATGGGGCTAAGTATTATGGCAAACATGATGTTATCGGACAGCATATGGGACCATTTTCCAAATACTTACAAGACTACAGAATTGTCACCCAATATAGCATGTCTGGTAGTTTTGAACAGAATAGTGTGGCCGAAAGACGTAAATACACACTTAAAGATATGATAAGAAGTATGATAAGTTAGTAACTTGCCTATGTATCTTTGAGGTGATACCATTAAGACTGCCTTAGACATTCTCAAAAGGGTTCTTAACAAATCTCTTCCTAAAACACTTTTTGAATTATGGACTGGTAGAAAGTCTAGCCTTAATCGTTCGCGTGTTTAAGGTTATCTAGCAGAAGTTAGGATTTATAATCCTTTTGAGAGAAAAACTGATCCCAGAACTACTCGTTGCTACTTTATTGAGTATCCAGATCATTCTAAGGGATATAGGTTCTACTGTCCTACACCAGGTGCGAGGATTATTAAATATCAGACAACGAAGTTCTTGGAGCTTAATACTGCTGATTTAGGGATATAACCACATATTGATGAGGATAAGCCTAGCGAAGTGATGTCTATTCACTTGCCAGCCATCCAACACAGCGTTACACCTATGACTGTAGAAGATGTTGATCATAAGCAGTTAGAGATCGATGTAACCGTTCCTGATGTATCTAATGCTCTTGAACCTGTTCTAGCTCCCAATCCTATTGAGCCTATTCTAGCAGCACCTATGAGGAGATCTTTGAGATAAAGAAGACCTACCATTTCAGATGAATTCATAGCATATCTTAGTGAGAGTGATTATGATGTAGGGCATGTAGTTGATCCAGTGACCTATGTCAGTGCCATTTCAAGTCCCCAATCTAGCATGTGGGTGGATGTTATGACAGATAAGATGTGTTCCATGGCATATAATAAAGTGTAGGAGCTCGTTGATCTTCCAACTGGCTGTAAGCCCATTGGCTGCAAATGGGTGCTCAAAACCAAGAAAGACTCTAAAGGGCAGGTTGATCATTTCAAAGCTAGATTGCTTGCTAAAGGATTTACTCAGAAGGAAGATACTGATTATAATGAAACTTTTTTCCTTATTTCATCTAAGGACTCATTCAAAGTTATTATGGCTCTAGTTGCTGATTATGACTTTGAGTTTCATCAAATGGATATCAAGACTGCATTTTTTGAATGGTGACCTTAATGAGGAGATTTACATGGTGCAACCTAAAGGCTTCAAGGTAAAGAGAAAGGAGCACATGGTGTGTAAAATGCAGAAATCCATCCAATGGGCTTCCTTAGGTTTTGTGGAGAATAAGGTTGATTAATGTATATATCTCAAGGTCAGTGGGAGGAATTTTAATTTCTTTGTTCTTTATGTTAATGATATCCTAAGATGCTATTGTTCAACCTTTTTGATATGAAAGATCTTAGAGAGGTCTTCTTTTGTTTTAGGCATTGAGATTATTCATGATAGATCTCGTGGTATGTTGGGGTTATCTCAAAAATGATACATTAATCGTGTACTTAAGAGATTTAATATGCGGGATTGTAGACCAGGGGATGTTTCTATAACCAAGGGTGACAAATTTAGTAAAAATCAGAGTCCTAAAAATGGTATAGAAACTAAATCCATGCAAAACATAACATATGCTAGTGTAGTTGGCAATTTTATGTATGCACAAGTATGTACAAGGCTAGGTATAGCTTTTATTGTGAGTATTCTTGGGAGGTATCTATCAAATCCTAGCATGGACCATCAGGTAGCTGTAAAGAATGTAATAAGGTACCTGCAGATGATGAAATATTACATGCTCATATACAGATAAGTTGAGGATCTTGGAGTAGTTGGCTATTCATATTCAAATTTTGTTAGGTGCACAGATGATATGAAATCTACTTCAGGATATATTTTTATGCTTGCTAGAAAAACAGTTTCTTAGAAAAAGTATTAAGCAGACTGTTATAGTTTCTTCCACTATGCATGCTGAGTTCGTAGTTTGTTTTAGGGTTGTTATCCAAGCTGTTTGGCTCTGGCACTTTATTTTAGAACTTAAGGTGATTGATTCTATTGCTAGACCATTGAAGATTTTTTATGATAATAGTGCAACTATGTTTTTCTCCAAGAATAACAAGACTTCTAGTGGGTTTAAGTATATTGAGATCAAATATTTGTCAGTTAGAGATTTGATAAGGAAATGTGACATCATTATTGAGCACATTGATACTAAGCAGATGATAACAGACCCCTTAACCATGGGACTTAGACCTGCTATTTTTAATAATCATGTTTTGAACATGGGGGTTGTTAAGTCTTTTGATTTACTTGGTTAGTGGAGTTGTTTTCCTTATCTTATATGATAGTTATTTTGTGTTGAGACTTTTCAATTTATTTATGGTCATTAAAGTTTATAAATGGTTATCACTTATTTTATTTTGTTTTTGATGCCATTTATGCATGAATATATATTTTTTTTTGATATTTTATATGTCATATATGGATGATGTATATTCATGATACGTATTTGAAGGAAAGTCTCAAGTTTGGTATGCTTAAGCATTCGAAAATATGTCTTGTTTTGCACCATAAAATATTCTCGAGGTATATACATGCAAGATATATTAGTTTCATTGGAAACTATTAAAAATTCTCTTGCATGGTAAATAAGCATGCAGTTAAAGAGAATTTGAAGACTGGTAGAGGAGTAGCACATTTACAAGATTACTTAAAGAGTGCTATATCCCACCACTCTACCACATATGATTCATGTTGATGAGGAGATTGGTATTTGCGATCATGAGTGGTCTTATATTGATTAATTATGTAATGACAGTCACGGTTTGATATTAATACCCTTACTAGACAGGATTGTTTTAGGTGTTGTCTCTCGACTTACTTGGTATTTTTGAAATTGTGGCCATATACAGATTTTATAATTTCAACCCGAGAGCCATTTTTTTAAAAGATTTTCAAAATTGAAACTTCAATTAATGTTTGCTTAAATGGAAGAATGTTAGTATTTTTCTTAAATTGAGCATGCACAATAATTAAATTTTTAGTTTTAAATAAAACAGGTTGAGCCCAAGTTTAAAGTGAAAATATACAGAATAGGCCCAATAAAGAAGTGATCCACATAGATTGGACTTCTATACACCTATTAATATATTAATTATGTGGTTAGACGATTAATAGTGTGGGAAAAAGGAACCCACTATAGGCCTTTTATGGGAGAGCCCAATGAGGCTAGGATTTACCCTATAAATATATGGTTAGATCTCTTCTCTACCCTAGATAAACATAATTCACCCATAGAAAATCTATGGTACAGACCTAAGGCATAAAGAGGAAGAACCATTGCCGCCAAAGTTCAACTTGAACTTGAAGATTCTTTTTCTTTCATTCAAACCTGCGTTCAAAAATCATGGAACAAATGAGTATGCTTCCGCATTATTAAATATATGTCTTCGATGTT
The DNA here is from genome assembly GCA_035590655.1 of Pouteria glomerata. Taxonomy (NCBI): domain Eukaryota; kingdom Viridiplantae; phylum Streptophyta; class Magnoliopsida; order Ericales; family Sapotaceae; genus Pouteria; species Pouteria glomerata. The sequence goes on from JAVXUM010148788.1 coordinate 10,961, forward strand.
TCTAAATTCATATACATGTGTTTGATAAATTTTACATGAACTGCACTGTCCCCCTTCCAAATCTAGCGTCCATATAGTTTTTATTGATATTTGTGAGTCTATTATTGATTCTTTTCTTTTGAAATTAATTCCTTCTCTAATCATGACGAGTCACTAGATCTTTAAAATGTATCTAAAGTGGTTGATTTAGTTTGACTATTATCTTTGTCATATTTACCAGATTATGGGAAGAACCTTGAAGCATATGTTCATACTTTATTTGTCTTGATTTTGTTGGTTTGTTTGAAGCTATCATGAATAATGACTGTAGAGATTGCATAAACTTTATCATTGATGATGGTTACTTCTTTAAGGAATATTATTTAAGCATCTCAAGAGCTTTATTCGGTGACCTCATTAGTTGGGAGTTCATTAACTCTATGTTTAAGTTGTTCTTTCGTGAGATCAGTCAGTTGCATGGGCCCTTCTTACTTATAATGTATAACAGAGACGTTTTTTTATATATTGAACATTATTTCTTGCTAGTTGTGTGTAACATCTCTTACCACTATTCTGTTAACCTTATTAAGGTTCTTCCACTCGTTTATCTTTAAGGAATTCGACTTTAACGAGTGTCGCCTCAACACTTGTCATTTCTTCTCAACCATGTATTTCACCTCTTTTTGATAATGTTGATATCAAATGAAAAATTGGATTGAGTAATACTTATTATAAATTTCCTACTAATGCCCTTGATTGAAATAAAGACTTTAATGGATGTAACTCAATGATGATGTATCGTTACCAACTTACGACACCATATCATCCCACTACAATTTGTATATCAAATATGTTGGAACATTCTATATCCTTTATGATCATAGTCCCATTGTAATTTTTTTTTTTCACTTTGCCATGTAATATAGGTTTTGTCATAATTTGCAATGTGGAGAACTTGTTACCTTGTTTAGGCGTCTTTGGCCTCAAATATTGTTTGCAAGTTATGGTGATATTTTTATGCCAATTCATTTTCCTCCACCTCTTCAGCGGTGCCCTATGTGTGTTCGATGTCGAGAACCTCATTTTCTTTCAACTCCAAATATATTTTGTCAAATGAAAAATGCGACCGAATACTAATGCACAATGTTTCAACTCCTAGAGTTGAGTTTTTTCTCAACCGAGGAGAATGATGCAAATTCAAATATCAGTTTGTTTTTTTAACACTTTTAGGGAAGATTAATTTTAAGTTATATTTTGAATGAGATAGAATTAGATTTTATTTTATTCTTTTTTTTTTCGGTAAGTAAGTATATTTTGGATTAATGAGAATAATTACATGATCTTGGAGGCATACCCCTGTGTTACATCAAATAGCAATACATTAATTTGGGATTCCCCGATTTATACAAAAACTTCTATTAGAGGAAGTACATTTTAAATTGTCAACCTGAGCTAATCCAATTCTGATTTCATGACTTATTGTGATACCCTCACCTTTGGTGCGAATGAAAATTTTTCAAGTTTTTATTGGGAAAAATGAGTCTAGAGTTATTGAGGAAGGGTTACGGTTTTAAACTTTGTCCTTGTGTATTTGTTGTGTTGAGTGTGCATAGTTATGCTTTTGTTAATGCATGGTTTGGCTTGTGTTCGTGCTCCCGCTTGTGCATGGTTTGTTAAATGAACTAAAAGTGTGAAGAAATGGAATTGGAGAAAGAAATTTGGCCATGGTAAGGTTTGGCATTGATTTTGACCAACCACCTTGATGTGGACTAAATTTGACCAATGGAATGGAGCCTTGACCAATTGACCTCCATGTAGGCATATAATTATATTTAATAATGGAAGAAGATTTGGAGAAAGAGGGAAGAGCCGGCCATGTAAAGAAAAATGGAAGTAATTTTGACTTAACACTTAATTTGGACCAAGCTAGATGAGTTGATTGGCTTGTTGACTTGTTGACCTCCACCTAAGCTTGTATATATAAATATTATATTAAAAGAAAAATGGAGGAGGAAAGGAATGGCCGGGCAAGGGCATTAAGGGTTCCAATTCTTTTGTTTTCTTGTGTTATATAAGTCAAATTGCATTAAAATGGTGGGACCCAAGAGTTAAGGCCTTGGAAGACTTTGTATGCATGTTTATAATTATATCTATATATATAATTATTCAAAGTGAAATGTGGGAGAAGAAGGATGGCCGGGCAAGCCATCCTTTTGTCTTGTTTTGTTGCCTAAAATAAGTTAAATTGGTATTTAAGTGTGGTGGGACCCCAAAGTTTAAATGCATGAAGACTTGTTGCACCTATATATATATGTGTGTGTATATATGAGTGAATTGTGTGGTTGGAATGGTCTTGGCCGGCCACTTTGATAATATATAGATATATGTATGTATCATGAGTATTAAAAATATCTTTTGGGCTAAGTGTAAAAGGGGAGGAGACCATTGGAAGAGAAGGAACCGGCCATTTTCTTTGTGGGAATTGAAGCTAAGTGAGTTGAGAGAAAATTGATAGAGGTTTGGAGAAGAAAAGGAAAAGAAGAGGAATTCCAAGAAGAGACTGAAGAAGAGAAATAAGAGGAGGAAGAAAAGGCTAAGGTCTTGGAGTTCTTTTGCTCTTGGAGCCATATTGAAGAGGGGAGGACCATTTTGAAGCCTTGAAGGATGCTTGAAGTGATTGAAGAGAGTTGAAGCTTGAGTAGAGGTAGGGAAACTTCTCCTAATATAAAGTTGAATTCTTCTTCTTCTCTTCTAACTCCTTATAGTGGTGATGGAAATCAAAGAGAAGTGTGATGTCTTGTAGAAACCTAAGTCAAAACCAAACATAGAAATGATCTTTGAGTTAATTTGCATGTGAGAGAGGGATGGGAGGAGAGGGAAGAAAATCATGAGAATTTTGGGCTAGGTTGACCTTGAGGAATGTAAAATTTGTTGTAAAAATGGGAATTGGGTACCTAAGGTTGAGAAGGGGAGTGAGGACCAAAATTTGAATAAACCCAGAAAGAACCCCCCCTCGGCGGGCGCATGCCTGGAGAACAGGCCGTGCGCCCGAGCTGGATATGGCCCAGAGCAGGTCCTCGGCGAGCGCCTGCCAGAAGACCAGGGCGTGTGCCCGCGGCGGGTGCGCCCGCCTGGACACGGGCACGGGCGCCCGCCGCCCCTGATCCCGATCCCTGTTTTTCCTTGTACTTCAATTGTAAGCTACCCCTTCACCCTTCACCATGCGCCGCATCTAGACGGAACTTTCATGCTTGTATTCTACCTCCTTGACATTTGGGTTATGATATGTTGTGGCTGTGTTGCATTGGAATCGAAATGCTTGAGAGGGATGAGTTGGGATGAACATGATGAAGTGATGTTCTTGAAATTACATTGCTTACGTTTGAATTACCTTGCTTATGTTTCCATGACTGATAGTGTCTTTGTGATGAGTAAAGCCTTAGTAAAAGGGATGGTTGAGAACCTTAACTTCAAACTAAAAACTTATAATCTTGTGAATTGTTGTAATATATGAGATGTTGTTTGGGTGAACAATGACACGTGAACACCACCTTGATAGTATACATACGAACATTGTGTAGTTGGTGTGAAACTCCACACAGAAACATCACATATGCATTGCTCTCTTCATGTCATGTACATGTCACTTGTTAGTTAACACATATGAGGCGGGACTTGGAATAAAATAGTAGTGCTCATGAAACTACTAGCATTATCTTAACACAACGTCTAAATTGCGACGAGAATACTGAGAAATGTGGCGAGTAAATGAAATCATAATGAAATAACTTGGATTATTAACCGAGATGAGTGATAGGTGAACTCACGTAAGATGCAAATCTAATAGAAGGTAAGGGATCAATGTGACGGGTTGTGTGATGGGAATTGGAAATGAGGGAAGGCATAGGTGGCTGCTGGACCACGGCATGCTTCGCCTCATGTATATGTTTATGGCGGATCGTCGCCCTGGAAGTGTATTCCTAAAGCACGAGTTATGCCAGGTGGCTGCTGGACCACAGGCAGGACAGTGAAATGAATGATTGTATGGTG
>JAVXUM010148809.1:0-14005 GCA_035590655.1 Pouteria glomerata
ATGAACACTTGATCGGTCTGACGACGAAAGTTAAACCCGTTCGGATATGAATACAAGCTGGTCGGTCGGTCAAGTTTTAAACCGTTCGATCGAGTTTATTCGGTCGGGTTCATCCTATCAGATGCCCCCGATTCCTTCGGTTACAGAATGTGGTCGGAAGGAATCCAATAGTTCGAACGGGTTGTTCGGTCGGTCGGGTTCATCCTATCAGAAACTAAATAAAAAAAAATATAAAAAATTTGTCAAAATTAGTAATTTTTATTTGGTTTTAATTAACCAATGACCTCCTAATTAGTTGCATCATTTTGACCTGGAAGTCGCGTGCCTCGTCTTGTTCAAACACGTTTTCATCTAAAAGTTGGAACGCGCTGCCAGCAATTGAAATAAACTATTTTTATCCAAAAGTTGCGTTAGTTGAGAGCTTGAAATAAAGTATATTTGGTTGAAGGGCAAAACTATAGTGTCCTGCGAGGGCCGGCTTAAGTGACACAATGATTTGTAGGTAGAAGTAGTTTTTGTGAGTGGATACTAAGGGTTTAAAGAAAGATTTGTAATATTTTAACTCATTTTAACTTATTACTTTAATTATTATAGTACCCGACTGCTATTTGAGATGTTTTTAATGAGGATTGATGAATTAGATCATGTTGGTTCAAAAAATATGGTGACACGTGATAGTTATTCAGGTATGATACGTAGAAACTATAAAGCAGAAGGGTAAGAAGTTTAACATCTCCCTGATCACAAATATTAGGCCCTACACATAAATGTGGCATGTAGTAATAAATTCGGTTCATTTATAATATTCTAGTTCATTTACAACTGGAGATTTTTGTCTTGTCACTTTTTTCCTATTTACGTGGCATAATGATGTGATACTTGAACACCTCACTTGTCTGATTATGCCTTCAAAGTCTATTACCCGCCTTATCGTTATTTAATGCTACATAACTGACATTATATCAAAAGTACATTAACACTCGTGCCAGGTAACCAAATTGAGTGAGGAATGATTATCTTTGCACAGAGTAATGTTATTTTATTTACATCTTTTCTACTATAAATACACCATTTAACCAGAAATTTAAGTACGCTTACTATTTCTTACTGAATTCATTATTTTTCTCTTTTCAATCTCTTAAAGCAAACACTGAGTTAAGTGCCCGAGAGGTTGTGGTTGGAAACTCTCTCTAGTCTATCCTTCTGACTTGCTTTACCTTGCAGGTGAAAATTGACTTACTCTCAATGAGCGAGGTGAGCACGCTCGGTGATAATTTTTACTGCCGAACAGTTTGTTTACTAATTTTCATAGAGCTTGTAATCTAACGAGTGAGTAGATTGAGATATATATTGATTTTTCAAGAATTTGTAATCAAGAGTGGGTTTATAATTGAGTAATTTTTTTAGATATTTATCTAAAAAATAAAAGAAAAAAAACTCGAGTAGGAATTACAACAGTTTTTTTTACTGAAGTTATTTGATATATAATTACAATTTTTATAGTTATAATTTATAAACAAAGTTTATAACAAATAATCGTAAATTACTGTAAAATGTTTTCGATAATTTTTTCCTTTTGTCTTTTGATATTTCAAAGTTTACGAGACATTGAAGAGTTGCATCTAGTGAGGTTGAGATATCCAAAATTTGATTGTTGAAAAACTTATAGCAATAGAAGTTCTGATGAACAATTTAATTTTTCTCTTTTTTTTTTTTTTTTATAAAAATTAGATTAATTCTTTAAAAAAAAATTTGAATCAGTGGTTGGTTACAACAAGGATCAATGTATAGGATATGCTGAGGGAACCACTAGGAGGACAATTTATTTACCTATTACACCGTGGATCAATATGGAATTGCCAAAATGATTATTAGGGTGTTTAATTAATTAAAATTTATTAATTTTTATTAATTTATATATTTTTTTTATTAAAATTTATCACATATCACTTTTATATTAAATTTTTATACTTCTATTATAATTTTTTATTAAATTTTTACCAACTAAAAACTCGATGCATCATGTTTTGAGGCAGTGATTATTTAGAAAGACAATTTATATACCCATATTATAATAGGAGGGCACTCGATATATACACTCGGATCAACAGTTTGTTTTGTTGTTATTGTGAGTAGTTGAAGTTCTTCGTTTTTTAATGTTTAAATAGCGAAAGTTATTTTTTTAATAAAAATATAAAAATTTATTGATAGTTCAACACGTATCACTTTTTTTTTGAATTTTTATATTTTGTTTGGAAGATCCACCAACGTTTTTTTTTTTTTTTAATAAGTCTTTGCCTAGCTATTAGTTGGGTATTTGAATTTTTTTTTTTCCTTTTTTAGTGTTTAAAATATTAATATTTTTGCAGTAAAAAAACCCAAATTTTCCAGGTAGAGTTGATGTGATGTAACCCCCAAGACGAGTTCAAGTAATATGGATCTATCCCTCTCCCGAAATGAGAGGAGATAAAAATTCTATTATAGTTAGCATATATTCTTTAATTAATTATTAGATACCAACATATACTGGTTTTTTATTTATTTTTTTAATAAGTACCCTCGTTCGTGTTTACTACCAAATTATTGAATTCAGGTTAAGAATTTGAAAGTTCACTGAAATCCAAAGTTATATTAGGATCAGGCATGTTTATTAGCTCATACATCTGACTGGCATCTCTAGACTTCCATTTCAATGTCAAAAGCTCACCTGCCTTGCCTCGAATACTTGAATGGTGTTCCTACATGTATTCAGTGTTTTATACCTATATATATATATATATATTATTTGGATGTTTAACAAGTTAAAATTTATTTAAAAACTTTAAAAATTTCTTTTATTACGTAAAATATAAATTTATAATATCTTATTTTATCTTAATTTTTTATCACACCCAACACTCCGAATACGTATATATAACCTCCACCGGCATTAGGGAATACGGAAAAACAGCAGTTTAAGTACAAAGTCTCTCTCTCTCTCTATTCATTACTCCAGGCTTACACACACAGCTCCGTTTATTGGAGGTCAATTTTACAAAGTGAACTCGACAGCTCTCGAGTCCCTCATTCTACATCTTTGTTTCCATACAATTTTACAAAGTAAACTCTCTCTCTCTCTATATATATATATGTATATATATATATCTCTCTCTCTCTAGAGTCATTATTTTTGGCTTGCTCACGGGGATCCGTTTATTGGAGGTTAATTTTACAGGTAGTGAACTCGACAGCTCTCGAGCCCCTCCCTCATTCTACATCATTTCTTCCGTACAATTCCAGAGGGAAATGCGAAGACCCTCTCGGGCAAAACACAACCCTGTAGTTAGTTCCAGCAGGGCAGGTAAAGGTGCTCGTGGGATCATCCTGAGGATAGCTATAAGCATCCTTGCACCTCTGCTTGAAGAACTTCGAATAATCCGTCGGCCCACAAGGCCCTTGTGTGCAGCAATACTGCTGGGTCTTGAAAACCGTGCAAGGGTTATGGCACCCGCCCGAAGTTTTCAACGGGTTCGGGCATTGCCCGATGATGTTAGCCGTGCAGGAGATGGGGCGGCACTTGTCGGCAGCGGGCCTGGTGGGGCTGAACTCCATGGGGATGTTGAACCCGTCAACCAGAGAGATGTCGTAGAAATCCTTGTTTCCGAATTGGTTCAAGGCGTACTCGGCCAGAGTGTTGGGAGGGACACCCCAGGCTTTGCATTGGAGGAGACCCCCGCAGTCGCCGGTTTGGCAGTGGCCCCTGCCGCTGGCGTCGAAGTTGCAGCTGGTCCTACCCCAGATTCGGGCCATGGATGTGCCTGCTGGCACGTTTAGGGTCCAAGTCTGGCCATGGTCGAGGCGACGGCCACCTCCTGGAGAGGCGGCCGCCCAAACTGTATAAGCACAGTTGTTGCGGATCTGAAAGGTAGCGGCGTGGGTGGTAGTGCAGCTGAACAGGCTGAGGAGAAGGAGCAACAAAGAAAGGGCACATGTAAAGCAACCCATTTGCATTATTTGGTTTTTCGAAAGAGGTGAATACTTGACTTATTTTTGGTGGAAAGAAGTGGGGGGTTTTATATGGGGGAAGAGGGGAGTGGGGGATTTGGCTTCTAGTAAATTAATAACGCTTGGCCACTGGTTTTAGTCAAGGAACAGTCAATGAATTGGCTTTATGGGATCCGATTTGATTCTCTTATTACAAAAGTGGAGGATGTGGCGACAAATGATGGCTCTTAATGTACATAAAGTCCAGTAGTGGGTGATTTTTTCCATCCATCTTATCATCTTCATGATGACATTTTTCATGTAGGTCCAGGTTTTGTTTGGTTAGAAAAGTATAAAGTTAGTGGTATTTGTTTTGTTAAAAATTTTTAAAAAATTTTAAAAATATCTAAAAGTTATTTATTTTTTATCTCATTGTACAAATTACAAATTCACAAATTATCTCATTTTATTTCATTTTTTATCATACTAAACACTCAATTAATATTTTTCTGTTTTTATAACAAACTTAAATGTTAAAATTATAAGTATACTCTTATAGATACTGATGATCATGAAAACGGTAAAATTAATTTTTTAAATATATAAAATAAAATAAAATTACTTTTTTATTAATTTTTTTTTAGTGCCAAACAAACCCTTGGCATATAATACGTCTATACGTTTCCAGAACTTTATATCTAACAAACTTATCCCAGTGCCTAGCAAGGGGTATTAAAGTTAGGCTCCGTTTGAAAAGTCAAAAGAGATTTTCAGATCTTAATTACTTAATTTTGAACATAATTTAAAACATTGTTTATATTGCAAAGCATAAAAAATAAATAAGTCAAATAAATAAAAAATCAAAAAATTAATTACTAATCCTTAATTTGGCAATATTTACATTTTTTTGTTCTTTGTTTATATTTTTAAAATTTTGTAAACTGGTAATAGAAATATGTTTATTAAATTTATTTATTTTTTTGTTTGTAAAAAATAAAAACTTAAACAGAAATGCATAATAATAAAAGTATTTTTAATTCTATTTTTGAAATAAAATGCATAATAACAAAGTTTGCATTAAAAGTTAGAAAAAATCCAAAATTCAAAAAAAATATTGAAAAGTCACTTACTTCTCCAATTTTTCTCTCTCCTTACACTTATTTTATGAGTGAAATTATGCATAATAATAGAAGCTTGTATTAAAAGCTAGTTAGAAAAAAAATCAAAAATTAAAAAAGAAACTGCAAAGTCACTTTCTTCCCCTTTATCATGTCATATCTTTTTACTCTATATTTAATTTTTCTTCTTTTTTTTTTAACAAAATTTTTATTTTATTTTTGAAACAAATACATAATAATTAATGCCTGCATTAAAAACCAAATCAATTTCATCTTAAAAACCATTGAATTCCTTCTTTTTTTGTAAATTTGAACTCACATTTCTTTTTTGAATTCTTTTTGCAAGATTCAAATTCTTATTTCTCTCAAACTCTTTGCAATCATACTTTTAGATTGCTATTTTTTTATATCTAGTTTGATATGTGAATTTAGTTTGATATGTGAATTTAGTTTTATATATATCTAGTTTGATATGTGAATTTATGACTATTAGTATTTTTTAACATAAATGTCTATGTTATTATTTTTTTAATGTTAATAATTTAAAAGAAACTTACGTCGTTTGGATATCATACGGGTTAATGCTAGTATTAAATTATAAGAAGGTGATAAGTAGTAACACGTTCACGAGAATTAAGTTGGTGTGGCATGAGAGAAGAGTTGAGGTTTTGTGTGTGCATGAGCAAACGGTTAGTATGCACACAAAAAAAAGTTTTGGCAATTGTGCGGATGACAAATTCTAGACAAAATCTCTCGATTCAAGTTTTAGGCTACATTTTTCGATTTGAGTTGTTCCAGGTGAAATTATAGTACACGACATATAAATATTCTCTATCCTCTATATCAATTCCAGGAGTATAAACATAACTACATACATCAAAATTATCCATCCACTTGAAATAAAATTTATCTAGTTTATCAAATTTTGGATAAAAACCTATTCACAGTAATATAAGTATATTGTTGGTATAAAAAATATTGTGACACGTGGCAGTTTATCAAATGGAAGTTACCGAGCAGAAGTGTAAGAAATTTCATGCTTCCCTGACCACAAATATTGGGCCCCACAAGTGAACGAGACACATAGTAATAAAGTTGGTTTATTTATAACGACCTGGTTTATTTATGACCAAAATCCTTCATCCATTTAGCTCCTAATCATACGATTAAAAAGGTGATGTGACACTTGGAGTTGCAAATTGTTCAAATGGTGCATCAAAGTTTTACGACTGTCTTACTAATATTAAATGCTATGTGATGAGTATTAAATGCCCAGTAAAGCGTAAAGAAAGTCAAGCAGCCAAATTGAGAAAGTAATGATTAATTTTGGAGAGAATAATATTACTTTATTCATACTTTCCCAACTATATATATATAACATTTAGCCAGATTTTCAGGTACGCTCACTATTACTCACTGATTCTATTACTTTATTCTTTTTCACTATCTAAAGCAAACAATGACTTAAGTATCGAAGAGGTTGTGGTTGGGAACCCTTCCTAACCCATCCTTTTGACTTGCTTTGTCTTGTAGGCTTTATTTCACTTGCTTTTCAGTGGATGTGATGAGCACATTTGGTTGTAATTTTTGACGTTGAACATTTGGCGCTCACTACGGGGCATGCTTTATTTGTTCCCCACATCTATACAATCTTGGTGGATTGGTTTTTCAGCATGATTCAGTAAAAAAGATGGCAACAGGTGGGGATTCAATACCTCCACAGTCTCCACATGTGGGGGAGGAAGCTACACTATCCAAGCACAAATGAAGTTCATTGGTAATACGTAGTCCTGGCTTGAAGCCAAGTAGAATGAGGAAAATGGAAGATCCAAAAGTACTCAAGAGAAGGAAGGAGCTCGAAATACTGGCCAGTGAAACACAAGCTGAATTGGAGGAAATACAACTACAATTGAGTCAGGAAAAAGGGAAAGCATTAGTTCAGGGAGAAATTCTGAGACACTTTTTGCTACGGATGAAAGTGTTGATTCACTGTATGATAATGAGGAAGAACGAGATGAAGAAGCGGAGAAATTCCAGATCATAGGCAGACTCAAGCAAGAAATGAACAATCGACAACTCAAGCTGACGTTGGTGGATCTAAACCTGTTTGGGAGTATCAGACACAATCTCAAAGGCTAAAATTGCAGTAGTTAGAAAAGAAAAAACACGCGAGGCATCAGGAGAAAGAGAAAGCAAGGCTTATAAGCTAGAAAATGATGCAAATAGGAGGGGAGAGCTCCTCAAGTGATGATGGTAATGCAAAGGTGAAAGCAAAAAAGGCTGAGAGAGTGCAAGAGGCTGATAAGCCATATCATTAGAGTTAGGAGGACCCAGCCCAATCAACGTTACTGATGGCAAGGAAGGCACTGGAAAGAATTTCTACCTGTCCTTTTATTAAGGAGATTTGTGAAGCTTAGCCCCCCAAGAAGTTCCAAACTCCTAGGTTCACTATATATGATGACAAATCAGATCCGTTGGCTTATTATCACCATTGTATGCATGCAATGACCCTATGAAGCTGGAATGAAAAGTTAACGTGTAGGGTGTTCTCTTCGAATTTGGGGGATACTGCATTACAGTGGTTTCATAAGTTGCCCCCAGGAAGCATCTCTAACTAGGGTCAACTTGCTGAAGAGTTTGTTACTAGATTCTTAACCAACATAAAGTAGCCAAAAACTACTGATACGTTGTTGACAATGAAGAAAAAGCCTAATGAGAGCCTCAAAGATTATTTAAGGAGATATTTGGAGCTATACAATGAGGGGGAAGGGTGCTCCGAGCAACTAGTAGTGACCTCGTCTAAGCTGAGGTTAAGAAAAGAAGACAAACTTTGGCTTTCTTTAACAAGAAAGCCAGCAGCGAATATGTTCGACTTGATGTGCCGAATAGAAAAATACACCAAAATAGAGGATGAAACAAAGGCTGCCGAGCAGAAGGATAGTAAGACCAGTACGATTAGAAAGAAGAAGGGGAAACAGGGAAGGTTTGTACAGCTTAAGGCTAAGAAGTCAGTCTTTGAGGCTTCACATGACCAATTTTTAGAATCCTTCCCCACATCAGAGATAAGCCATATTTCAGGTGGCCTAAAAAGCTATCAAATTTTGAGGGTAAAGATAATCATAAAGATTTCTGTGTCTACCACCAAGACAGAGGTCACCGAACAGGCTCTTGTCGATCACTTGGAAGACATTTGGACGATTTGGTAATGTAAGGTTATCTGAAGGAATTTATTGATAAAACAAATAACTAAGCAATTGAGGCTCTCCCCCGAGCTCAGCGTGATGATCAAAGAAGGATAAGGGACGAAATTCAAGAGGAAGATTACTTGGAGGAAGCACAACCTCCACCTCGTGCAAGGCCAAGGAGAGATGTTTAGAGGCCAATAGATAAATGAGTTAAGTGTTGTTTCACTCTAACATATTTTTCAAAAGGTCACAATATTTCAAATAAATTTTAATATATAAATTTTAGTATATAGTAAAGTAATTATTGCAAAATATTTTTCTAATAATTGGATCTATAACTTTTATTAGAAATAAAATTCAAAATAACTAAAAAGTTAAAAAAAATTATTTATCAAAATTTAAATTTTGAGGTATTACATATATTACAAATTAGAATTAAATTAAATATTATTACAATCATTAAAGTTTAATAAATCTATGCATCTTACATGCAACTGTTAATCTGTACTATATATTATAACTGACTGGTGTGTAAAGATTTTGGACACTAGACACTTATAATAGTAACACGTGTTTTATCTTATTTTTTTCATTTTTCCTTTTACATTTATTTTTTATTTTGTTATTTCTAATTTTTTCAGTAAGTTTTAGTGGGTCATATTATTGTCACTATAACATTTGAATAATTTTTTTAAATAAATTAATTGAAATCTATATTTTTTATTGAGAAGTTAATTTTTTTATTTGTTAGTATTTGAACATTAAATGTATTTTTTTTAACTAAATGTTAAGCTCTTATCTTAACTTAATATAATATAACTTGTTTAATATTATATAATGTAATGTAATATAATATAATATAATATAATTTCAAATAAATAATCTAAAAAAGCTTCACCTAGTTAAAGATTTAAAAGCTTTCACATTTAAATTGAGATTATATTACAAATAAGTATACTTAAAAAATTTTGAATGCAAACATAGTTAAAAATAAAAAATAAAATTCATAATAACGCAGTTGATGTGACTAATAAATTATAAAAGGAAAAGAAAAAACTTCCTTCAAAAGAATGTATATTAAAAAGTTTATTTCAAATTTCTCAGCTGTTTAGACTTAAGGATATTGACACCCTACTCAAGAGGGAAATGGTCAGTGCACATTGTATGATTTAGTTTAGTTTAGTTTGATTTAGCCTGAAGCTCAATCTATAATTCAACTAGAAAAATTAGGTCTAAAATCGAAATATGCTATATGTTATTGAAACCATATCAACAGCAAGTAATCGGTTTGGTTTGGTTTGATTTGACTCATAATATATATATATATATTATGACCAATAGTTTAATACTTGTAAATTCTATATTTATAGATAGAGATAGGAGAATTTTATTATTTTTTAGTTGATACAGAACATATGAATTTTAAATTAAAAATTACATGAATATAAATATATTTTGAGATGTGTTAAGTTCATCTGATCACTTTTAAATTTTCATACTCCATCTTTTCTTATAGTTTGGAATATGAAAAATTTAAAGTAGAATGTATTTAATATTAATTATATATTTTATATATGAATTAATTAAATTAATTCATCTTTAGTCTCTAATAATCAATGTGAAATGAAAATGTCTCTCCAATTGAGTATGAAAATATCTCTCCAATCAAGTATAATATATACTTATATATATCAGGTCTCCAATTTCTTTTGGTTACAACTTTATTAGGTTAGAATCGAATCAATCTTATCTATTCTTAAAAATTAAAACTTCAAATTCAACCAATAATTATATGAACCAAGCCAATGTAATAAGTTTTAATTCGATTTGTGTGTCCACAATTTGTTGTGCAACCTATTTGCAACCAAATGGATAGCTTTTCAATTTTTTTTTATTTTTTATTATTATTTTTTTTGAGAATCACCTAATTTCATGTTCACTATTCATGCTTATGCGGACTTAGGGGTTCAATAGTGAGAAAATACATTATTTTGTTTGATGTATTCATTTCATTTATTAAATCAGTTTAGTTAATTTAATGGTCTACCATTCACACGTAAAATAATTATTTATTATTATTTAACCCTACAATCAATTAAAAATAACCACTCAACATGTATATCATATATATCTTATTTATAAATTAATTGAAAACATAAATTCTATATGAGTCAAACATAAAATTCATTCATCTAAAAAATATATATATTGAACTCCTAATAAATAAATAAAACATCTCTTATTGTTGACAAAATTCATCCATATAGAAATATGTATGTTGAATTCCTAATAAATAAATAAATAAAATTCCTCTTATTGTTGAAGATGACTTTTGTTAATGATAAGAGATGTGAGATATTTTTATCTATTTGTTTGGAGATTAATTTGTCAATAATCAGATAAGTGAGGAAGAAGAGTGCTTTCAGAGTCATTTTGTATATTTGAGTTACATAGAATTTAGGTTTGTAATTTAAATCAATTGTAGGATTAAATTAAAAAAATAATTATTTTAAGCGTGAAGAGTGAGTCATTAGATTTAACTATACTGATCTCTTTGCCTCTATATGCATTTGCTTATGTGCACATGCTTGTTTCTAAAGTTACAATTTAAATTTAGAATCAAATCTTATAGTTCGTGTTTGGATATATTTTTGAGCTTAATGCAATTAAAACTCGTTTGAGATTGGTTCAAATAATTAATAAATGAAATTTGATAAAATTTTTAAACCAAATATAAAAAAATTATTTGACTCAAATTGAATAATTTATAACCCTACTTATTTTACTTTAGTTGAACTTAAGTTTCAGCTACTAGATTTTGTAAAATAAGTGGTAAATCAGTTACTTTATGTATTCTCAAAAATCCAATCCAAGCCTGAAAAGGTGTCTAATACACCGGTATGATACCTATAAAAGAGTTTTCAATACTTAAATTAGAAAGAGAGTTCAAAAAATAATTTAGCAGAGTGTCGATAAGATAAGAGTGTTATGTCCTGTGAAATGGACATATATATATATATAAGGAACCCTACGTAGAATGATGTGCATGAGTTGCGTGTAATCAAAATTTATTTACAATAATATAATGCTACAAGTATTGTAGATTTCAAAGTTGATTTCTTATTTTGTTATCTAATTCATTATGTAGAGGGCTACTCATAACAATACTTTTATAGGTGTGTATATAAGAATTGTTAGGGTAGAATTATACGAGTGATTCGCAATGTAAGCTATTTTTGTATGATTTTCCAATCAAGATAGTTAGATTAAGAAGAGTTGAGGGGTACTAATCGACAACATTAGACTGGAAAGAATGAGAATACTTCTGGTTGGCAAAACTAACTAGAACAAACCAGGTAACCTACTTCCCAATAAGACCTTTTCTCCAATAACCTCAGTCAAATTAATGGTAATTGAATTTTTTATTCATTCAGGGCATTATGAAACACCCCATATCAATAAGTACATTTTGAAACGAGCTAATAACCCTACTTATTTTGCTTGGCTAGTAGTTTTAGTGAAGGAATGGTAAACGAATTCGATTATAATATTACTTAAATTGATTGACTAATTAAGAGTTTGTTTGGGTATCAAGTTATTTGAGTTTAATCTATTTTAGACTTTTATTTTTTATCTTTTATATTTTTATTTTTTTTATTGAACACAATTAACAAACTTAAAAGTTATTAAAAAAAAAATTAAATTTCAACCAAAAAAAAAAAAGGTCTATAACATGAAAATAAATAAAACTTAAAAAAAAAAAAACTAAGTTATTGGTATCCGGTCTCAATATTAAGTGACTGTGCCTCTAACTTCTTTTAACTGTTCTGCCATCCCTTTGCTAATTATGTCCAAAAACTTAATAACATTCAATATAAGATTAAGGATCGCATTGTGGTACCATTTGGTAAAAAAAAAAACAAAAAACAAAAATTTAGTAATTTTTAGCATAAATTTATTAATTTTTAATAAAAATATAAAAAATTACTAAAAATTAAATTTTTAGATAGTCGTATGCAATTGGCAAATACTTGCATTAATTGCACATAACGGCTTGATTTTGGACGTGATACAATTTATTGGTCTTTAAAATGAGGGAAAAGTTATGAAAAATTGTGACGATAAAAATTAATCAATGGACTAACCAAAATAATTGATCGTTCACCATAAATCTTATATCAATTAATAATCACATAGTTCCTCTATTTAACAACAATGATGTATATGGGGATGGTCACAAGGTAATATAGAAAATTCATTAAGTTGAAATATAACTTTAACACTGAATTAAAATTGTATTTTTAATTTTATATTTTTATTGAAGTTTATTCAATAATTAAAATTAAAATATTTTTAATCATTAAATAAATTTTTGAAATTGTGTTTTAAGTTTATGATTCCCACATCCATGAGGTATGATATTTTTACCAATTAAACATGTTCAATACAAGAGAGGCTGTGCCGGCACTTAACACATGGCTTTACCTCGTAAAAATGATCAATCAATCAGAGAGGCAGTGGATAAGCTTTATCTATATGCTAAATAATGTACAGAATTGACAAGCATGAGCATATGGCTTGACTTGCGAAACATGTTCGATGAATCAGCGAGGCAGTGCTGTCACACTGCCGGGGCCTGGTTAAATACTACTATATGACTTTCAATGTTTTCTTTTTCTTTCCTTTTTTTAATTATTATTTAAGCACTGTTTAAAGCACCAATAAAAAAAATAAAATAAAATGAATCTCTAATAGCCTTTATAAATTAATAAAATTCTCTATTACATATTTTCACTTTTGCTATATTAAAAAAATTTTAATATTTCACTAAAAAAAAACAAAAAATCTAAAAAGAAGTTAACCGAGTGTATAATTTTTTTTTAACAACCATATTATTCGAGTCGAAATCTTTCAAATAAATACCATAATTGCTATTTTATACTAATTTTTTTTAGAACCGTTAGAATGGATTTAAAAAATCGTTCTAATGGTTTTCACGCCGTTATGCAAAAATTAAAAATTTTTGAAAGCAGACCAAAAAAATCATTCTCATGATTTCTCTCTTATTTTTTTACAACAAAAGTATAAAAATATCACTATTTTTCTCTAAAAAATTTCATTTAAAACACTAAATGTCAATCACTTAAAATCAACTCAAAATAAATATTTTTTTTATTTTATCTTATTTTTTACTACTCCAAACATACTCTTATCAATAAGTGTGCAAATATGAAACAGGTATACGAGTAAACCGGAGATCCGGAGGCATAGACCGGCGACAAGGGAGCATGCAACACCCACACATGTATGCAATAAAAATATAAACATATTAAAAAGTGTTTGGTGTTTGGTTGTGTCAAAAAAAAAAAAAAAAAATACAATAAAAATATAAAAATGATATGTTATGAACTTAAATGAAAAAAAGCATAAAAGAATTTTGTCAAAA
Organism: Pouteria glomerata; assembly: GCA_035590655.1. Taxonomy (NCBI): domain Eukaryota; kingdom Viridiplantae; phylum Streptophyta; class Magnoliopsida; order Ericales; family Sapotaceae; genus Pouteria; species Pouteria glomerata. Next base: position 13,713 of record JAVXUM010148809.1, read on the forward strand.
TTAGTAAATTTTATTTGATTTTAGTTAACCAGCCACCTCCTAATTAGTTGCATCATTGTTGACCTGGAAGTCGCGTTCCACGTCTTGTTCAAACACGTTTTCATCTAAAAGTTGGAACGAGCTGCCATCAATTGAAATAAACTATTTTTAATATAGTGCACGACTGCTATTTGAGAAGTTTTTAACGAGGATTGATGAATTAGATCGTTTACTAATTTTCGTAGAATTTGTAATCTAATGAGTCAGTAGATTGAGATGTATATTGATTTTTGCAGAATTTGTAATCTAAGAAG
>JAVXUM010148827.1:0-14978 GCA_035590655.1 Pouteria glomerata
AAACTCATTTTCTATTTTTTAAAACAAAATTTGAAAACACAAGTAATAAAATATGCTTTAAACTATTTTCTTTGTTTTAAAAAACTTAAAATGAAAAATTAGTTCAAAACAGAAAAAAAAATAAAAAAAAAAAATAAAAAATAGAAAAACAAACCAAATGAGTCCTATAGTTTTGATAAATTACAGTTTGTGGTTTTTGAGTTTTTAATAAAATTCTACTTTAGAGTTAGATATTTTTAATTGTAATAATTAAAAGTATGGAGTTTCGAGTTATTACAATTTTGACACTCTATTAATTATGATATTTTATCAAAAGAGCGCGATCCAATAATTAATGGTCACGCAATTCATTTAATAAAAAATTCGTTAACTAAGTTCACAGAGGATTAAATTACAAGGAATTAAAATTACGAAATATTAATTAAATTAAGTTGGGAAGTAAGATTTGATCAAAAATTAAAAAAAAAAATTAATTGTCTTTTTTTTTTTTTTTATATTAGCATCACATGAAAATGCAATTAAACAAGATATGAAAATATATCAACACGTGGCAAATAATTTTTGGACTCTCTCCACCAAACTCAATATATTTCATTCTCTTATTGGACGTGTTTGATCCTAGCAAGACGGCGATTTTAAGGTAGCTACAAAAGTATGAAAGCAAACCCATGATATATATTTAGATTTGGTGACAATTAAAAATGTTATATATTTCACCCATCACCAAAGTCTTAAAAGAATAATATTATGGTTTGAATCATTTGTTTTTGTGATGTTTGGAATCCTTAGTTAGGATCATTGTTGGGTGTATAGACAACGTTAGTTTATAACGTTCGAGAAACGTTGAACGATATACATTTGTTTGTTTATTATGCACTTGTTCGTAATCATAGTTTAAATAATAAATCAATTTTGTTAGAAAATGTCTGGTATGACAACAAATTCATCTTACTCACTCATTGTGGAATGTTTAGTTACTCATTTAATTATTCAAAATGAATTTAATATACCTAGTGTCATTTGAAATACCTGTTTCGAACTCATTTTCTATTTTGCTTTTTTGAAAATAATAAGAACAGTTCAAAACATATTTGGTCATTTGTGTTTTTAAATCTTATTTTATAAAATAGAAAATGGATTTATAAGAGAAATGCCAAATGACAAAAAATCATTTTGAGCATTTTTAACTTAAAATAAAAAAAAAAAACTCAAAACATGAAAAAGAAAAAAATTTCAAACTAAATATATATTTTTATTTTGAAATTTTGAAATTTTTAAAACACAAAAAATAAAAAACTAAAATATAAAATAAAAAATAAAAATGTAAATCAAATGCCATCTTAGTGACTTGAATATTTGACCATATAATTCAACGATGTTTGATTATTTTGATAATAAAATATGTCATACTCACTCCATTTTATCCTTAATTATGGATGTAAACCATCCAAATTCCAATTTATTTGTTTGTGCGCTCGACTCAATTTATTTTTCCAGAAAGTGAGTTCGAGCTTAGATCACTTCATTTAAATATAAAAACATTATATATTATTTATTGAAACGTATTTATATATTATACATTATATTTATTCTTTAAAAACTATTATAATATCTAAGTATATTTTAATGTATTATGAGCCTGTTTGGGACTCTATAAAATAAAAAAAAAAATGATGTAAAATTTTACAAATCTCTACAAACACGTAACCCGAAATTATAAAATTTAAATTTTTTACTCACTACACAAAACCCGAGATTATAAAATTTAAATTTTTCACTCACTACACAAAACTCGAGATATTAACTTTTTATTTTATACAACTCCAAACACACTTTATATATATATATATTAGTGTAAATGTGCCGAGTCAGACTTATACGAACCAAACTCACACTCATTCAAGTTCAGTTCTGATTTATTAAGTTAGTCTAATCATTTTTTTTTTTTTCAATTGCAATTCCATTAGTTTACAAATAAAACATTTTTTTGATAAGCTCGAATCAAATTATTTATAAGCAGTTGGATTCATTTTTAAACTTTATCTTTAATTATGTGCTCCTCAAACATTAGAGAAAATAGTCAAATACAAGGTTTTTAGCAAAATGAGAATCGGAAATATTCTCTTACCATCTCCTGCCTGCCAAAGAATACTAAAAAATTATTCCACGTAAGAAAGCCAAGAGGATGAAGCTTAAAATGCGAGAATTCCGGTTTGGAACAATATTCGGCTTTGAAAAGTTTGGATGAAAGAGAGTCACTTTCTGAACAAAATTCTCCGACTCTGTTTTTGCGAGCATGGCTTGCTTAGAAATAGAGTAATGTCTGTTATATATTTTACTATAGTTTAATTTCAAATTATTAAACTCTATCATTTAATTTAAAATCATTTGATTGAAATTTCTTATCATCTAAAGGAGCCTTAGACATGAATCATGATAGATGCTAAGACGTCCCTGTATTTAGATTCAAATAGAGATGTTTTATTCATCAAAATGAAATTAGACTGGTAATTCTTACAGTGCATTAAGATTAATAATCTGTCAAGCTAAAAGAAAAAAATGGATTGAGCCACACATGAAATGAAAGTCAAAACCACAAAGGAAATTAAAGAACCATCCATGAATAACAAAGTACAGTTGTAAATATCTAATTCCGAATATCATTTAAGTGAAAAAAAAAAATAGTTTCATCTAATAGCAAACACCAAAACAGGGAAGGAAAATTATTCTGGTAATTCCCTTCGAAAGCTAGCTCATTCATGTCTCAGAACCACCAAAAACATAGCGGAGAAGAAAAGAAGAGAAAATAGACCGCTTGAAACAAAACATACAGATGATATAGTATCTAAATATAAACTCAAAGGCAGACGGAGTGAATCACTGGGAGACTCCCAACCACTTCGAGAAGTTTTCAAACTCTGTGTAATCACTATCAGAGATCATTGTCTGGTACCATGCTTTCCCAGCAGACTTGATCTTGGTGGCCTCTTCCTGCAATAGAGAAGTTAAAAAAAAAAAAAAAAAAAAAAAAAATTATTACTTTTATTTGTAATCTGCGGGAAAAGAAAAAGGGGCAGTAAAAAATAATCATATAAAAATTATTCTTTATATATTCATAATTTTTATGAATATAAAAAATTATATTATCAGGTCTACCAACACGAAGAATAAGCAGGAACCCCCCAAAACCAAAAGTCGTATTTAAGAATCAGCATCGTGACTAAAGAGATTTTGCACAGCTTTTCAGGTGCAAGCTTAGACCCTAAATGAAGTGTAAGATCAGACTGCGTCAACACAATTCAAACTGGCCACCAATATAACATACAATATAACTAGGACATGCGATTAACGAGGAGAGATTTTCATTTGAAAAAATGAAGTACCCAGGAAAAGAAAATGCCACACAACCATGCAAAATAAAAGCACTCGGTAAAAATCTATCGATAGGATAAGGGACAATCATTGAAGCAGTAATACAAACAAATCCGTGCTTAGTTTGTTCAATAATCACTGGTCAAAATCACAAAATAAATAAGAATACAAGTAGAATTCATTGCCTTGTTAAGTATGGAAGCCATATCTCATAAATATTAAAATTATAAATGAAAGAAGGGAAAAAATGAGTTCAGCACCACGAGGAATAAAAAACATTCACTCAGACAAAAACTGTTGCATTTAAAATGGACTCCTTCAAATAAAACAAATTTTAGGAATCTAGTGACAAAGAACAAAGGTAGTTAACCTCTAAGATGGTTAATCATCTCATTGGATGGTTCACCATCAGATATGATTCTAATATAATCAGAGGTGTCAAATTGAGATTCGGATCTTGAATTAGAATCTTAAATTTGAGAATAATAAGATTCAGTATAAACAATTACCAAAAAAAAAAAAAAGATTCAGTATAAACTCAAAAGGGGATAGAAAAATAATGTTTATATACTAAAAGTATACTAGATCTTAAATAATGAGAATTAATGTACTTAAGAGGCAATCAAATGCATAAAGCTCCTGCATTTCAAGGGCAATCAGATGTGTGCAGTCTTCCCTCAGCAAACAAAGAGAGAGCTCTGCAGGTTCAAACCCAGATCACAACAAAATAGCTTTATCGCTACTCCTAGACCACCCTCAATGAAATTGAAAACAAATAATTTAATATGATCACCTTGTTAAAATGGCTTTTTGGCTAGAAATGTGAGACCAAATATTAATATTACTTGTCACTATTAACTGAGTTCAACAGAAGTATTGTTTTAATGTAGTATAAAACATTTATTATTAAAAACACACATACTTCAATCACCAAAAATTCACCTTATATCTCATCAATGTTTGTTAAAATGTGAGACAAAAACATTAAACAGTATTTTAGTCCCTTGCGAAGTTCCAAGAAAATGCACTTACAAAATCTTCGGTAAACATGGAATTTAGAAAGATTTCAGAGTTGGTGTTTCAATCACATATGAATTATGAAGTCATCTAAAAATATGCAGTAACAAAAGCTCAAAATGACTTGTGTGAAGACGACTTGCATGAAGACAATTTGCAAATACTCACAAGACCTCCAACTTTTTAAAAAAAGAGCATACAAATTACAAAGAAAAAGATTGTTTTTTTGCAAATCAGGTCTGAATGACCTAGATTCAGGTCCACTTCCTACTGAATCGCAAAAATTGTAACAATCATAAGATTCTCTACTAATTGAATAGTGATTCACTAGGATTCATCACTCTACTCAATTCAGATACAAGACTCAAATCAATTACATGGTAAATCGACTAATCATAAGATTCAAATTGTGAATCATACGAACTTAACTATGAATGTAATCAATATTTTTTGGATATTAGAAAGATAAACAAAGCCTAGTATTCCAAAATTCTCAACAATATATACACGCATGCATATATACTAGAAGTGGGCTCACACGTTTAAGATACCAATGAACAAATGTAGTTCATATAAAGTAGAAAGTTAATATTCTCAAACACAAAATACATTTTTAGAGAGTTTAAATTAACATGGAATGTTCCAGATAATTTTATTTATTCAAAATATACTGGAATAGTAACTAATTTTATTATTTTATGGGGATGATTTTGGAGGGTGAAACCTAAATCTCACTAATATTAGTTATCACCTTTATATATTAACCACAGATAAATGTGCTATTTTTCCAAAGCACATGCATAAGTATTTTAAGATCTCAAGACCCTGTAACTTCTTAAAGAGGTGATGAAGTAAGACACTGACATTTCTCAGGAAGAAAAAATACATGTGCAGATGTAAATGTGTGTGAATAGAGAGGGAAAACTCAAAATTTTCACATCCACAACTCTCAACCCACAACAAAGGCGTCCTAAGATGGTTTTACAATAACAATTTTCTCCCTTAAAACTAAAATTCAAGTAATATAAACTCAATGAAGTTACAGAGAAGAATACATATGTGGTTTCAAAGTAGCTCCAACCAAAAAGCAAAGACTTAATATTTACTTATTTAGACATAGCTGTATAACAAGTCTAGTAATAAGCCTGTACAACTTCCAGACCAATTAAATGTAAAGAACTCACAGAAGCATGCTTGTCTACACTCAAATGCTAAAAAATAAGTAAATTCACGATAAACAAATAACATCATGCAATTTGTTTCTCATATATGAATAACTGACTCGCAAAAAAGGCATGCAATGAATGTGCATACAAATTATGATATATAAGCAACATCAAAATATACAAGAAAACAAAGTTAATATACCTTGGAGATTTGCTTCCTCTTCTTGTCAAGCTTTTCCTTCTTAGCCTCCACGCGCTGTGCCTCAGCCAATAGCGCCATTCTCCTTGCAGTCTTAGCATACGGATTCAGCTTAAGCATCGTGTTCAAGTTCTTCAGCGGGTTCTTCTTCATTGGTGCCCTCTTCACTTCCTTCTTGATTGGTCTAACCACAGACTGAACCTCGTCCGAGTTAATGATCCTAGCCAGGTCTGCGTTTACCATCTTCGGCCTAGGCAAAAGGTATCCCCTCTTCTTCTCAGATGGTTTCTCGAAGGATCCATAGATGGAATCTAACTTCTCGAAAGCTGATTTAGTCCAGATAATGAATCGTCCAAGGTGACCACCAGGTGCGAGCTTGAGAAGATTGAGGCGTTCAACATTAGCGATCTCAACACCAGGGATGTTTCTGAAGGCCTTCACAAGCTTCGATCCCTCGGTTCCATAGACGATGAGTGGGCCTTTGCGAGAAATGTAGCGACGGTTGCGCATTTTACCCTTACCAGGGCGAATAGCATGGCTATCCTTCGACTTCTCAGCATCGGGATAAGCGCCGATCTGCTTGAGGGCCTTGATGGCGGAAGAGGTCTTCTCAATGCCCTCAGCAGAATCGCTGACGACAAGGGGGATCTCAGGCACGGACTCGATGCGGTGGCCACGAGCCATGACGAGAGAGGGGACAGCGGAGGCAGCGATAGCCGAAACAACAGCGTATCGCTTCTGGTTGACATTGATCCTCCGATGCCAGCGGCGCCAGATCTTGGTCGGCGCAAACATGCGGCCACCGCGACACATGTTTCCGAAAGCACCCTGTCCGGCTCGGTGAGTACCGCCACCGGGAACACGGGGGATACGGGACACGGCACGACCGGTACCCCAGGACTCGGCAGAGGTCTGGTGGCCGGCCTTCTTGGAGACCGCGTACGGCTGGCGGCTGTTCTTCGCCATTTCGGAGTGGGTGTTCTTGACGACGTCGGGGCGGATGGGAGCCTTCATGACGGATGGCAAGGGAAGGGTGTTCGTCGCGCCGTCGGTGGCCATGTCCGACTCTAGGCTGTGAACGGTAACCAGAGGGCGGGCTGCGGCGGCCATCTCTGGCGGGGATAGGGGAAGCTAGGGTTTGGGGTTGAAAGAGTGAAATTAGGCTTCAGTGAGAGTAGCATATAAACAGTGGTGGAAATTGGGTTTAATTCCGAGTCTGCCAGGGCCTTCAGATGGTGTTTGGACGTTACGCTTTGATTAGACTTTTAGGCCCAAAGCTGTTCCTTACGGGCTCAGTTTCCGCATTGTTGTCAAAAATCATTTTTGAAATAAAAATCAAACCAAATCATACCTGCGTATACTACTCTCGGTTGTTCGGAGAATATCTCTATGTGACATCAGTTGATAACGATTTCAAAATTAAATAATTTATAACGAAAACAAGTTTAAGAATGATTCATAACACTTTATATTTAAATTTATTTTTATTATGAATCATTTAATTTTATAAATTTACTTTTACTACAAACAATTTAATTTTGCTCTAACCATACACAAAATCAATGTCATAAAGGCCAACATCACATCTTTTTCATCACTCCTACCTTAATTAACTTATTTCACTTATTACTTTTCCAGTTTATATGAAACGAATTTTTTTACAATTATTACACCTCACAGTTGAAGGATGAATTATTAATTTTTTTTTTTTTCAAAATGGATTCTTAAACTCTTAAACAATAAAAAAAAAAAAAAAAAATACAAATACCACATTATATGTGTACATATAGATTTATTATGTATATATTCAACTTAAATACATATTTTATAATGTTAAAAACATTTTTACTTCTTTATTAGTTTCCTCACTCCACATTTCACACACACACAAACGGAGAGAATTATTTATCCAAATAATAATAATAACTCTTACATACGACGGCCCCAATACAAGGACAAGGAATGAAAGGGAAAAAGTACCAACTACTAAATATGAATAAAACACATAATCACCATTATTAGGATCCATATTCTCAAAGCTACATTACCTTGGTAAATTTAGCTTACAAGAAAAAAAAGAAAAAAGAAAAAAAAGCTGAGGACGGCACCTCTTCTGTAGAAATTAACATAAAATTGCCACAGATCTACAAGGCATACAACACATATCTGCCAAACAGCGGAGATCCTTACAATAAGAAATTCCTAGGATGTTTCGTTTCATCGGACAAATTCTCTCCAATTCTACCAACTGAAGCAGCATTTCTATATCCATGAAGTTGTAGGTTTCGGATCATCCATGTGCGAGACTTTCAACTTCTTCTCATCTACAATGTTGCTTACTAGAAATATATATATATATATATTACAGTTATGATGTCAACCAAACTGATCCCAATTGGTTTTGGACCAAAACTTTGTTGAGTTGACTTTATAATGTCACAGTAGCCACAACACTTCAACACGACAACTCGTTATTCTGGCTCTGCCCAACATTTCCTGCATTTCCTGCACCGATGCCTACAACTTTGGTATTGACATCATACGAGGACAGGGCCTTTTTCTGCACCAATTAATGAAACAATCTACAGGTCAAGAATGCGGAATGAAACAGAGCAAAAAAATGATCTATGTGATATCAAATAAAAGGTATAAGCAAATCAGCACCAGTGAATACTGCGTTGCACGAAAGAGCAAGTGTGTATGCATGCTAAAAAAAACCAAGAAAATTATGGATCTTACCAAGTTTAAAAAGATTGCAACTTATAATTACTCTAGACGATCGGAAAGAAAATTTGCAATCTAATTCTGTAACCAAGTAGAGTAAAAATATGAGCAGCCATGTGGCTAATTGTACTTCGGACACGTGGCCTATTGTGGATTAGCCTTTCGGTAGGATATGTTAAACACGTGACAACACTCTTATTTGAATTACAGGGTGAAGTATTTAAATCAACGGTCTTGAAAGAACTTCGGCCCCCGGTAACCCCTCTTATTTCAGTTCGGCATATTGCCCCATCGTGGCCATTTGGCATGTTGTCCCACCTTGACCTTCTAGAAGAATGATCTTGTTAATTTAGTCAAACAAATTTTTTTTAATTCAGTCAAACAAAATTTATTAACTCAGTCAAACTTATTTTGACTAAATCAAGACCGTTGATTTAAACACTTCAGCCCATGAAATGCAAAAAGCGCTTCAGCCCCCAGTAACCCCTCTTATTTCAGCTCGGCATGTTGCCCGTCATGGCCTTTGGCATGTTGTCTTACCTTGACCTTCTAGAAGAATGATTTGTTATCTAATAGATTTGGATTAGAAGAATAAATGACAATCTCAATGTGCTCTCCAAGATTCCAGGGGTAACGGACTCCTCATAACATGCCCTAGAATCATGCCAAGATTTTTTTTGGGGGAGGGGGGGGGGGAATTGCTCGCATGGTTGTCAACGTGGCAGAATTGAGCTGGCACAAATAATTGCAGAAGCATAGCTATACACAAGAAAAGAGGCAAATGGTTGAAGGCATGCTCTAAACAGCCAACAACTCTATCTTCTCTCTATTGTTTATAGTGTTCTGTGACTGATTTGCTTGTCAGAGCCTCCTGGTAAACAACCACTCTCCTCAGGCCGGTCGTTTTTCCTTAAGTCTTGTTCTTTTGGAAGAGGGAGAAGGTTGCTTGTGGAGCACCTTTTAGAGGAGTGATGAACAAAAATATTAAATATAAATTGTATCGCATGGAAAAATAAGCAACAGAAGACAACTATGCAAATTCATTACCATAATTAAAAGTTGTGTCATGAAGCATTTATCATGGTATTGAAGAAAAAGAAGCTTACAAGTGGCTCAAAATCTGGGCTGGACAAGTTGATAGTGAGATTCCTCATCAGCAATAAAACCTGCGTGTCCAGGGAACCAAAATAACAACCATGTTTACTTGCTAAACAATATCCTTCCAATAGAATGAAGACATAAATAAAATCCACATCAAGCCATCTGGCAACAGAATACTTCAACATCTAGATAACAAATGCAAGGAAAATCATCTTAAGACAATAAGCTTAGAGTTTCACGTTAGATACAGGAGTTTGTTAGACCACTCCATGCAAATGCAAGCAACAAGAGTGCCCGCTATTGCTAATTACAGTAGAAACCACAACTTTACAAGTTCATGGGAAACATAACTTTCTTATACTGTCCCATCAGATATTAATTATTATTGGTGGAAAGGAAAAAGACGTTTAAAGAATTCCATTGGCGATTCTAATTACTAACACGATGACTAACTGCAGCAGGAGGCATCAAATCATAACCATGACAAGATATTACAAATACCCACATTGGCATGTATCTGTACTGCCTAAATGATTATTGAATATTCACTATAATATTGTGTTCAAGTGGTATTTTCCCATATTTTGGACGTGTTATATGTGTTCACTCTATTTCTCCAAGCAAAGCTGTTCGAATGTCTAGTTCAATGGTCTCAGCATGATCTTCTACATTATTTTCAGCCTTCTTTTTCTTACTTGAATTAAGTCACACGTGTATGGGAACCCATTTGGTTTTCAAATGCAAACCATCTGACCAAATGGTGCAAAAGCAATTACTTACTCCTAAATGACAATTTATCATCTTCAAGTATCCATCTGGAATAATTGTTTTGGTAACACCATTTAGCACAAGCTGTTCATCTAGTGTCCAAAATACCATTTCACAATAATGCAATAGATATAATATATTTCGTGTCACATGATGAGGACAAAGTTACTAATCCAGATTGCTTTTCTCATTTTCATTGAAAACCATGGGCCAGAGATCCTCTTTCCTTATGGATGATATATTAATTGTGTCCTTTTATCAATAGCATCAGCTTGCTAGGAGCCAACTGCCACCTATATACAGGTACCATCATCAATTACTCCTAATTTGATTGTAAAAAGCTCCGTTTGAATAACTATAGATTTCAAATCAATGAATTTGAGATTAAATTGTATTAAGATATAAGAAAGATAATTAATTTGCATAAGAATCAAAGGAAGATTTCTAATCCTTACTACAATAGTTTGAGCCACTATAACAAAAGATTTCAAATAACTAGTTTATCTATGACGATTTTGAGTCCATCATAATGTATCATGTCAAACCACTCAAATCCATGATGAAATCCATACCTACACTAGCAAAATTATATTTGAGCAATTATCCTCAAATAAATAAGGCCAAATCCCTTGATTTCAATCCATAAATATAAACGCAACCCAAGTGAAGTTTTACATGTAGGTGTTACAGAGTGATGTGGACCACACTGATGTCTAGGAGTGATGTTCGTTGTCGTCGTTAAAAACAGGATATCGTCGGAGGTGGAAGAGATGAGAGTTAGAGCAGCTCAGAACAGGACAAAGAGAGAGATCTTTACTGGTATGATGGTAGATTGAAGTGTCGAATGAATGAATAAGTGCGAAGAGCAAACAAGTATTTACAATGTTGAACGATAGCTAATGATTACATATTCGTTGGAGGGATTGATAGTGGTTGAGTGTGTCAGAGGGTAAACGGCTAATGATGCTTGTGACTGTACAAGGTGGCCAGTACGAGAAATGAATATGAAGTATCCTTGTATATTAATCCGAGGTATGCGAGTCAATGGTATGGTGTGTGAGTAATATAATGAATGTAGAAACGTGTCCGTGGTGGTTGAGGCTATTAAATAGAGGTGCGGCTTGTTTTAAATGCATGGGTGGCTCTCTCTTTGGGTTGATCGAGGTGATACCTCGACGATCCTCTAGCTCTAGCCTCCGATTCACTTGTCCCAGGTGATCCCGTGTGTAAACAGGGCAACTCTTTTTAGGTCTACTCATGTCTCAAAAGAGTATATAAGATATTAGTCCAAAGTATTATTATTGCGAACAGCCTGTAATGCCCATTGCTGTGGGCTAAACTCGACAGAGTCAATAGCCCATGTAGCCGTGGGGGTCCTATGCGTAGGAGACTATGCGATGGAAGGCCTTTGAAGGTCTATGTGGCCTTTGTTAGAGTCCATGTGGGGTTATAAGTCTACGTGGCATACAATTACCCACAACACACATGTTCTATAAATTGGAGGCATCATCTGCTTGAAAATTAGACAATAGAAACTGCAAGACTTTCAATTTACTCACAGTTTCAATGTTAATTGGATCCATCTCCTTCAGCTTCTGCACATGGCCTTTTGTCCCGGGATCAAAGACACTTCCAATGAAGCCATAGACTTCAGCAAAATCTGGTATTCCTGCAAAACATTTTTTTTTAATTAAAAGAAAAATTAAATGACAATAAGAACATATGAGCTTTTTATTCATTAATTTTAAGAAAATTGAATACATGAATACTACTTTGGCCAGACTTGCTACAACCTGTTAAGACAGATGAAATGGGTTCAGGCACGGTCACCCTAACTCTTCAAAATATTGGAATATTTCAAAAACGTTGTTCAGTCTGCATATAAATATGCACTCGGGCCCAAACAGTGTAATATAGTAGGATGGGGAAGTAAGGAGAAATTAGTAACTGCTTCACAATTGAGCATTTGTTAATTAGGACAAGTAATATAAAAGTGTACCAAGATGCAAATTAGATAATAAGCATAAAACTCATATAAGATGCATAGAAAAAGACAACATGAAGACAGCTAGTTATGAGGCTTAAGAATAAGTAAAGAGGTTTAAATTTGTCAAACTTCACCACATCAATAAAGAGAGAAAGTACAGTTAAGAAGACTACCATGAAGCAAAGAACCTTGTTTCCCCTGCTCCGCTAACTCAGAACTTGGTATTGTTCTACTTGAGCTTCCAATGCAATCGTTGCTGCTGTGACTAATCCTTGCTGCCCCCTTTGATCCAATAGCAGCTGAATCAGTAATGTTGTATGCCATGGTAAGTGCGACAAAGTTCAGTTAAGTAAGGAATGTACATACATCTATAAACAAAGGAGAAATAACATGAATAAAAAGTTAGCCATGCCTTCAACTCCATGAAGATTGTATTCATCTTGGGATGGCATGATTCCACCTGATGGAGAGTGTATGAGCATGGAAGTCTCATCCCATGGTGAATATCCAGGTGGAAGGGAATTCAAAGAGGAAGGATAAGCTATGGAAGCTTGCAATGGATCTAAAACCGCAAATTTTAAAAGGAATAGTATTATAAGATGACCAAAATCCAAATATAATTCTCAGACAAACATGATTTTATCATCATCATGGAACAAACCATTTTTTGGTGCCTTTTGGGGGTAAGGATGAGCAGCTTTGCGCTTAGGGCGAGGAGGTGGAACATGTGCTATTGTCCCATTCTTTTGGACCTTAAGAAAGTATTTCTGGGCATGACTCCGGATCTGCAAATAAAATTATTCAGAAAATAGTGAGCATGCACTGATAAATAGCATAATGAACATCTTCAGATATTGGAATCAGACATCCAAAAGCTAATAACTGTGTGTCACACAAACACAAGAAGTTGTTATTCAGAATGACGAACAATAACAGCCAAGCATAAAGAGGTAACAGAAATTGATAACGATCTATATTGAGGATAATGAAGTTTTAATTTTTGCAAATCAAATTGTTTCAAGTTGTGCAAATCAAATTGTCTAAAAGCAGTTTCATATCATTTGGTCATGCTGATTATTGGACAAAACTTACAGCTTAAGAACCAACTAATTGTAGGATAGGAAATCTATAATGTGGCCTGGGTAACTATAGTGATAAAGAACCCACAACCAAACAACATGGCATGTGGAGACTATTTGCACTATTTTCCAATAGGCCCATGCAACACTAAGCTAGCACAACATGCTAACTAACAAAGACGGATCCAGGATTCCAAGTTTTCGGGGTGACGTATATAGATCTAAAAAAATATAATGAAAACGGATAAAATACTAAGTGTTACATCTATTAAAAACCCCCAAAAAAAATTGCTAAAATATTTACGAGTCTGTATAATCAACCTTGTCATAGATAAGTAATTGAAAACAATTACAAGAATATGTCCTCAAAGAAAAATTAAAATAAAATACATTTATTCACCTATTAACTAGATTTATGCATCTTAGGTTGCATCCAACATTCTTTTATTACATAAACTCATCTATGATGGAATCATTATTAAAATCCCTAGCAATATATTCTCAATATATGTAGTGAAGTAATTTGCAAGAAAATTATCTACCTGCTTATTTCCTTTAGATAAACATATATTCAAAGATAAGTTCAATTGTTTCTTTTTACTTAATGTCCCCTCATCCTTTATATGAACACATTTTTTTTTTCCTTTTTTAAATTAATTTTCTTTCTCCAATTGTGTCTTCCCAAAATTATTAAGTCTACATAGATACTAATGCAATACAGTGTCAAGGAAGATTTTGAGGTAAATATAGACTAAAATATAATATAAACAAATACATCATAAAGTTGGAAGATGGTATCAAAGTTTTTGGATGTAGTGTGTGGATTGCGTTACCATGTTTTTATGAAGCACCTAAAATAATTTTCTTTTTTTGTCTACTCTTATTAGTATAAGCCATTTTTAAAATTTCATAAATTATAGCCAAAGAAGTATACATGTAGAACTGAAAACAACAACATTCATGATAGATATACTTTTGCATATAATTGGCTAAAAAAATCAATCTGCTAAAAAAATTAATATCAATTCACACATGTCCTGCTGGAAGAGTTTATACTGGATTTAAATTGAAGCTAAATGGTCAAATTATGTAAATACGTAATATTATGTACAATATACATTTACATACCAAAATTTGAAAAACAAATTAAATGGCTTGAAAAAGAATATCATTCATACATATATACCTTTCCTGGACCGTAGTGTATATAAGATCGAAGCTCAAAATGGTTAAAATTAATATTACCTATCAATGACACGATAGAAAATATTTTATTTGTGAATGACTGAATCAATTAGTTCTCTTTGTTCTCAACATTCAACTGTAACGATCCCACATCGGTTGGGGAGAAGAACGAACCACGTCTGATAAGGGTGGGGATACCTCTCACTAGTGTGACGCATTTTGGGGGGCGCCGGGTTGCCTCGCCAAGAACAAAACCGTGACGGGTCGGGTGGCTGCGGTGCCCGGGTGCTGTGTGCCGTCCACGTGAGCGTAGATCCCGAAAGCGAATAATATCATGCTAGCGGTATTAGGTCCCGGGTGTTACAGTCAATGTTGTTAAA
>JAVXUM010148838.1:0-14976 GCA_035590655.1 Pouteria glomerata
TATTGCTTAGGTGGAGGTCAATTGGTCCACACTTCACCAAAGGTCACATGGACTTGGTCAAATTGAAGCCAAAGCTTCCCATGGCTGGCTCTTCCATCTTCTAAATTCCCTTCTTTATGCATTATTCAAACACTTAGAGAAATTTGAAGAACATAAGCTTTCCTTACACTATTCCATAAACTCATCTCCACAAGAACATAAGTCATAATTCCCATTCACATCAAAGGTGAGGGTATCACACTACCATTTTAAATGAAGTGTTTAAGTTGAAGTATTTTCTGTTGAGCTTAAAACATTAAAAAGTTAAGTTTTTTTCTTTTAAATTTAATGTAGGCTCAAAAATTTTAAAGGAGATCATGGGTGCTCAAAAATTAGCCAAAGCCATAAAGTCAAAGAATATGAATTTCGTGTATTTTGCTGTTTCATCCGCAAAGATTTTGAAAACGGATCATGAAGCCAATTTTGAAAAACAAAATGAAAAGATTTAGAATGAAAGAAAAAAAAAAAAATCAATTCTTCAAGGAAAGTCTAATCATAGTGGTAAGAATTTCAAGGGACAATTACCTTTTTTTATTTTCGGTACTTAAGATGAAAATCACTTATATCTCTTGAATTTTGAAAATCTACCCCTTGTACTTTAAACTAAAATGAAATTGTAAAAGGTGTTAAATTTTCAAGTGAAAAGACAAAAATACTCATTAAAAACTAAAGAGAACCAGGGATGTAAACATAGATAATGTAAAATATAGGAAGTATAAATGTAATTTTTAAACTTACTTAGAGTCAAAACTGTTATATTTGACGAATTTTTTAATGTTTTCATTTTAATACAAAGTACGAGAGATACGAAGGTAGATTTTTAAACTTCAATGGGTATAAATGATTTTCGGTGATACCCTCACCTTTTGCAAGAATGAGAACCATGGAATTATCTCCTTTGAAGAGGAGATTATGAATTGGTGGATGTAAAGCTTATGTTCTTCAAATTGTGCTAAGTGTTGAAAACTAGAAAGAATGGCTTTTCTTGTGTATATTAGTAGAAGGATAAAAGGGTGGCCGGCCATGTGATGGTTTAACAAAGGAGGAGTGTTAAACTAATGCATGAAGAAGAATTAAGAATTGGGAAGGAATGAGAGGAACCGGCCATGCAAGGTGGCTGGTATCAATTTTGACCTAACAACTCAATTTGGACCAAGCTAATTGATTGTTGACTTGTTGACCTCCATGTAAGCTTATTTATATATATAATAATGAGGGTAAGATGGTAGAGGAAAGGGATGGCTGGCCATTTGGGTTGGTCTTCCAATTTCCTTTGTTTTGTTACTTAATGGAAGTCAAAGAAAGAATTAAACTTGGTGGGTCCCTCTAGTTAATGTTTGGAAGACTTGTATGCTTATATATGTATATATATTGATTGAGTTTGTGGTGGAGAAATGCTTAGCCGGTCATGTTAAGTGTATATATGTATATATATATGTATTTTGGTTGGTGAAACAATTAATTGGCAAGACCAAGTGTCCAAGGAGAGAGAGAGAGAGAGATCATAGAGTATTCTTCATCTGGCCATTTGAGAGAGCTTGGAGAAAAGAGAAAATTGAGAGAAAATAAAGAAGAGAGGAAGAAGGGGAAGAAGAACCAAGAAGAAAAGTGCTAGAAGAAATCTTGAAGAAAAAGAATTTAAAGAAAGAATTCAAGTTTGTGAAGTTTTGGAAGTTTGAAGCTAAGTGGAAAGCTATCCTGAGCTTGGAAATCCTTGAGGAGCCTGAGCTAAGATTTGAGGTAGGAAATTCCTCCTATTATAAATTTTAAGTCTTCTTCTTCTCCTTTGAACTCTAGTCGTGGTGGTGAAAAGCAAAGAGAACTATGATATGTTGTAGAGAGCAAACCAAATCATGGAACCTAACTAGGATAAGTGTTGATGATTGAGTTTGAATTGTTTGGTAGTGAGTGATGGAAGGAGAGGGAAGAAAATTATGAAAATTTTGGGTTAGGATAATCTTGGTAGATGAAAAAATAGATATAAAATGATAATTGATGCATAAAAATGAACCAAGATAGAAGGAGGTGGTAAAAACAAGAGATTGATCAAAACTCGGAGAGGAACCACTCTCGGTGGGTGCCCGCATGAGTATGGCATGAGCGCCCGCGCTACAGTATTTTCTGTAACTCCTCTCGGCGGGCGCCAGACCTGAGAAGGGGCCGTGCGCCCAAGGTCTTGGGCACCCGACTAAGAACCCCTTGGGCGCCTGAGCCCTGTATGCTGAACCATTGCTTTGTTTTGCATCTTGTTTGGTCAACACCAACTTCACTCCTAAGCATGTGGAACATTTAAAATGAACCCTCATTATTTCATTTCATATTTGTGCTATCTTGGCTATAGTATATTGGATTTGACTTGAGATAATGAAAGAAAATGGGTTTGGGATAAAAATGTTGAAGTGGATTCTTTGGAATCACATTGCTTACGTTTATATAAGTGATAATGGTTTTGAAACGAGAAACTCATGAAATGAATTGTATGGCTAACATGAGGTCACCAAATGAATTATGCTACATGTGAACTCATATAAATCACAAACCTAATGGAAAGAAAATAAAACGAAATGATTGATTGTGTGCCGGGGGTTGTGGGGTACGGAAAATAAGAATGGGGAATGTTACCCTTGGATCGAAAATTTCAAAACTTGTGCAGGGTTGGTGGTTCATACTAGTAGGTTAGTAGCCTACAAAATGAGGGCGGTGTATTAACTTAGGCATACACACGGGTATAGCGTCGCCCTGGGCTGCCATCCTAAAGCACGCAGGGGGCCGCGGCATCGCCCGGAACAAGGACGCCGAAACAATACCCAATCCCCGATGATGTGTGAAAGCTAATGTGTGATATTTGCACAAGATGAACAAGTTAATAACTTAAACATTGATAATGTACACACATTGCCATTCCAACTAGCATGTGAAACTTGCTATGCACTTTAAGTCAAGATGCTCGTTATCATGCTATGCACCTTGGAGTATGGTTGATACAAATGGTTTATGAGACTTAGTTATCAGTTGATTTATGAGATATCTGTTATCATGATTGTGAATATTGGTTTATTGTTGCTTTGTATATCATGCATCATATTTATATTACAGGAGTTTTCATGGGCACACGCCGTCCGTACTCACGTCCTTACAGATGTCCATGCAGGACCCACACAGGACGAGTAGGAGGAATCTCGAGGAGATGTACATATTTTGCAAGAGTTGGACTAGTTAGGAGTTAAATGAATTATATTTTGAAAGAGGTATTGTAATGTATATAATTTCCTTTTATTTTTGGGTTTGTAATAGGCATAAGGCCAAGACATGTACACATTTATGAAATTTCCAATTAGTGGATCTTTACATCTTTTATATTGGATGGTGTGGCCGTGTGTGTGGCCTTGGATGAGCTTGGGTGTTTAAATTATAAAACCGCTACATGGTTGCATGGCAGCTTATATAATTGCACAGGTTATCCTATTAGGTACCCATTTGACTAAATTTTAGGCCGTTATATAGCGATGGAGGTTTTGTGGGTCCATTGCGTGACTGATGTGCTTGCTCTGATATGATGACCCAGTTTGCATGTTATGTGTGTTTTACACTCACTCCTTGGGTTCCCGGACCCGGGGCGTGACATTTTCACCTTAAGTATAAGGGGTAAAAAATAATTACCCCTAATTTTAATAATTCATCTAGGACGGATGCTCCAAAGTAAGGATAGAATTGGATCGAGTCGACCCAAGACCTGCCCCACCCCGACTTGAAGAATGGCCTAGCCCTCCCCAACCTGAATTTCTGTACTACTTGGCCTGACCCTACTTCTTGTACTCCGAGTTTGAGTTTGGATCAGCATGCCCAGGCCGTTCGCCCCAGCCCTTTCCCTCCCTCCACCAGACCGCGCCACACCGGAACCTCCTCCCCCTATTAGTGACCGTTTGGGAGGGGATTTTTTTTTTTTCTATTTTTTGTAGACTGTAGCCTTTTTTTCTATCCATTTGGTTGGCCAGTAGCAATGGGCCCTTAAGGCTACCAACTATCCAAATTATTTTAAAAATTACAAAATTTCCTTAAAAAAATATTAGTAAACCCTCTAAACTTTCATTATAAATATCTTCTAACCTATTTCATCCAATATTTCAAAAACTCCAACTCTCTCTCAAATATTTATACTACTAAGTTAGCAACTCTCAAGTGTGTTATTCAGTTATGCTCAAGTGTGTTCTTCAATTATTCAATTGCGCCTAAGTTAGCATTTAATTTTTTTAATTTGCATACTTTAATTTTTTCATTAAATTATTTTTTCTAAATAGATCCTAAGGACTCTCGTTTTTTTGATTTGAAGGGTGGAGATCCAATATCTTTTCTCTCTCAAGAACAAATGAAATAATTTGTATTACTACAAATACCACCACTTGCTAGCGCAAGTGGTGATATTAGTGCATCATATTCATGGCACGGCCAACAATTTTCTTTTTGATAGAATTTCACACAATGATGGAATATATAAGCTGAATGTAATATTTGTGGGGATTTATTAGATGATAGGACTACTTTTGGAACTAGTAACCTAAAAAAAAATTTAAATAGAAAGTACTGACATGATTCCCATATCAATTCTACAATTGATTAAATTTTTTCACTTGCTATACAAAATCAATTAGGTAATGAAGAGTATAATTTAAATATTTTTTCTTATAATTTCACAAAAATATAAAATAATTTAGTTAGATTTATTATTAAAGATAAATAACCTTTCAAAATGAGTGAAAATTAATATTTTAAAGAATTTATTCGTGATAGTTTTACATTACAATATCTTAAGTTTTCAAGAAATACTTCAAAAAATAAAGTTTTACGAGATTTTGAAATAAAAAAAAAAAATGAATTAAAAACTTATTTTGATAATTTTGAAGGAATGTTTGCTTAACTTCTGATATATGGAAGTCTTGCCAAAATATTGAATATATTTGCATAACTGTATATTACATTGACAAAAATTAGAAATTAAATAAATGTATTATTTCATTTATATTAGTTGAACAACCCTATACTAGATTAAGTGTTAGGAAACTTATTTTTAATGAACTTACATTATGGAAATTATATAAAAAAATATTTTTTATTATTTTAGATAATACTTTATATAATGACATATGTTTTAATTACTTATTTAATGCTTTACCTACGAAGCGTCCGTTATTTCATGAGCGTTGTTGTATCCATGTACTTAATTTAATTATAAAAAATAGATTGAATATTTATGAATCCTCTATTATTAAAATAAAATGAATTGTAATTTGTACAATGAGTTCTCTAAAAAAAAATTAATTTATTTGTCGACATATGTACTCATATTAGTTTAAAACCTAAAAAATTACTTATAAAAATTAATATAAGATGGAATTCAACCTATGTCATACTAAAAGTTGTTATTAAATGTCAAAAAGTAATTAATTTATTTATTTTAAATAATCAAGCTATTGGTTTAGATATTTTTTAGTCCATTGATTAGACAAAGGCAATTTTGTATAAAATTTTTTTGCATATTTTTGATATTGCTACTAAAATATTTTGTGAGATTTTTTATCCCACCTATTTTATTGTTATTTATCAATTGAGGGTTATTGATAAAATTTTTAAAAAATATATTGTCCAAGAATATTATGTTGTTATAGTTCTTACAATGAAAGGAAAAATTTAATAAATATTTTAATCCACTTCCCATACATTTTTGTACTACCACTATTTTAGACTTTAGATAATAAAGATATTTTTTCTTCAATTATTAGAGAAGATATATTGCTCTGAAAGTATTCTTCAATTATTAGAGAAGATATATTGCTCTGAAAATGCCTAAGAATAATTAAATAATTAAAGAACAAATGCAAGTTGTAATGGGTCGATATGATACTAATTGTACAACTGCTGAAACAATCACCGCCACAACGATATCCTCTCACCGTAACTTTGTTGGCAATACCTCCCTTTAGAAAAAAATAAAATTTCGATAAACAGATTTATTAACAAATGATAGTTTAAATTTATCCAACATGTAACATTATCTTGGTGCACATCAGATAAAATATAAAAGATGACTTTAATCTTTTAGATTGGTAGAAGAGACAATAACTTAAGTTTTTAATTCTTTCATCTTTAACTCATGATATCATCGCATTTTCAGTTTATACTGTAACATCTAAGCAAGCGTTTATCACAAGTGAATGCATTATCAGTTAATTCAGGAGTCGACTGACCGGCCCCTTCAACAGTAGAGTCCATAATGTATTAACAAGATTAGTATCTCGTTAAAAACAGACAATAAGAAGATGTCGAAAAAAAATAACTTATCCTTAATTTTGATGTAATGTATTTAGGTGAAAGAGAAAAACTTACTAGTTGAGTTAGTGATGAATAATAATGATGTATAAATAGAGTATTTACAAATGATATTCCCTTTTATAGGTGCCAACCTAATTGAGATATATAAGACATGAAGTGATGTACCTATTTATTAATTTATCATTTGTTTCTTTTCTATAATTTTACGTTTGTAAATTCTAATTTTGAATTTAATGTTAGTTATGTAATTGCTTGTTGTTCAATAAATTTTAACTTTCATCAATAATTATTTTAATTTGTTTGTTTGAGTTTTATTTTGTATTTTATTTATTTTAAAAAAATAAAAAATATTAAATATTAAAAAATATGTTCAGTCAGCTACGGCAAGTTAAAGGTGGGGATTGGTGACCCTAACCCAACTTAAACCAGCCCAAAAAAGAAAAAGAGGAGGCTAAGGCGGGTCACCTCCAGGTCGGGTCAACCCCAGGTCAATGGGCAGGTCAAGTCCGACCCGATCTGACCAATTTCCACTGTTACTCCAAAGACCGCACACCACTTGGTAGTGTCAAAGTGACATAAAATTTATGGCATACCTAAAAATAATTTAGTAACATGGCTAATAGGGAAACTCATCCAAGAGAATTAACCATGTTTGCTCCCATTCATGATACAAAAAAAAAAAAGGTGGAACCCCCACCCTAAGAGCCCCCACCGCCCTGTCTTGGATTATGATAGAGGAGGTAAATCGCGCGATATGCGTCAGTGGTGCAGGGAGTGAAGGCTGCCTTTTACCGTTTGTGCAATGCAAGAATCCGCAACCCTTTGGAATCGAACCTTTGCCGCGGACGACTGAGCACTATCTCACTTCTACCCTTTCACCAACTAACCTATGCCCCGGGGGGGCCATTCACGATACAAGAATCCTTGGTAAGTAGAGTAACCTCTAGTGATTACCTTCCTAAGGTTAAGTCTATATGGGTTAGAAAGTCGTTAGTGCGTGGTTCCCTATTTAGTTTTCACTATTTTGTTTGATTTTGATTTTACTTTTTTTTTCTGTCTTTTTTGTTTTTTTGAAAAATTAAAAGAAACAAAAAAATATAAAAATATTTTTTTAAATAGTAAGTCATATATATTATGTATTACTATAAAAAGTCTAAATACGTAAAAAGAAAAAAAAATATTTTTATTAGACAATTATACTATTTCATTTTTGTGCAAATCCAATTGTATCCTTTGTACCAAAACTCGCAACTCCCTCTTCCATCTTTCTTAATAGTGGTATCACCCCGCATCTGCGTGACTGTAATCCGTTAAAAGCTTCCCATCTTCTTTCACCTCCAAAATTGCCCTCTTTTCTTCTCTCAAATCATACATTTCATCTTAGAAGGAAACTATTGTCTCTCTATACTCTTCAACCCAATTCACGAACACTTTCATCGGCAAACTTTGATGTCATTTCAATCTTGGGTAAAACTTCCACCAAAAGTGGACTAACTGAGAAGCAAGGGACAAACCAGTCAGCAAATTCATGAAAAAGACGATTGGACCAAATAGAGGTAAAAGGGCTATTCATCACCCTTGATTTCTATTCTATCCAAAACCCTAATTCTTTGCATTGTCCTGAAATACTCAAATTTTGGTTGATTGTTTTATAAAAACCCTATCTGATGTACAATGTGGGTTTTATTGTAAAGTATTTATTGAATAGATGTTAACTTCTGACTTTCACTGGTAGGACCTTAAAGTTTTTTTTTTTTTCTTTTCTTTAAATTTTGGTGACTCAAGTTTTATTTCGAAAGGAGAAACATATTACAGCACTGTATCAGAAACATAACAAAACAAAAAGAAAGTTTCTTACAGACTATCTCTATCAGATTATGTAATCTTATAGGTGTTGGTAACCTTCTTGCAATCCACAAATTCCATACATTTGTTCCTCACATAGAAACCTATCTTCTACACTTCATATATAAGACGTAATTCGTTGCCTCCCATATGCTTCCATTGATCTAAATTTGTATCAGGTGCACACATGGAAATTTGTTGTAAGCTGAGAAGTAAAGGACAAATTAGTAAGCAAATTCGTAAAGAAAAGGGATCACGCCAGACAGTGATAAAAGGGCTATTCGTCATCCTTGATTTCTACTGTACTCGAAACTCTAATTCTTTGCATTGTCTCTAAATATCCAAATTTTGGTTAATCACTAGTAGGGCCTTACAATGTGTTTTTTATTTTTTTTTTAGTTATTTGGTAAAAATCAAGCTTTATTTCAAAAAGAGAAACACATTAAAGCAATGTATCAGAAACATAACAAAACAAAACAAAATTAAATTCTTTTCCATCAGAAAATACAATATGGTAGGAATTGATAACCTTCTTGCAATCCGTAAATTCCATACATTTGTTACTCACATAGAAACCTATCTTCTGCACTTAATATATGACATAATTCATTGCCTCCCGTGTGCTTCCATTTATGTAAATTTGTATCAAGTAGACAATTGAAGCTTGTTGAATTCCAGTAACCAAAGAAAAACTGTTACAAAATTTCTACTTCAGCATTACATAGGACACATGTAGTTTCCAAAAGAATACCTCATCCGTCCATCTCACGCCGAGTTCACCATTGATTAGAAAATACAATCTCCTATAACCCAAAACCATCAAACCCCCTCATTTTTACTAATACTTTCTAAATTATTACGAAAATTTGAATAGCATTATTAGTTTTCATATTTGTCAACTACTTACTGCATAATTTTCTCACAATTTGATCAAACAGCGACCAAAGGAAAGAGAAAAAAAAAAAAAAGAGTGGTGACTTGCAAATGTAAAAATATATGCTATATATATCTGTTAGTTCATTTCACACATGTAATTAACCTAATTAATTTTTTAACATGTAATCAGAGGTCTTATTTATTTACAAATTTATGTTTTAATTACCTTTGAGGAAGCCAAATGGGTAACTAAAAGTTTCTGTATTTTATTTTATTTTTCTAGGTGTTTTTAATTAATTAATTGTTCTTATATTGAACTGGGATGAACAGGAACAAGCTCAGATGCAAGCTAACGTAGAAGAGATAAAACGAATAAAAAGTCGGAAAGAAGAAGGAAGACCCTAATTTGCCTTTTGTATTATTTGTTGACTTGCATTGAGTGGACAATGCAAAGAAGATTGAGAAGTCCATCTTGAGGATAAGAGGTCTTTGACAATGGTTGTTAATTACAGATGTTGAAGGGGGTGATGATTGACATGTCAAAAAACCAAGTGACTATCAAAGGAGGACTTAAGCCTCAAGTTGTGTGTGCAAAGATAACGAATAAAACCAAGAGCAGAGCACAAGTCTGCAGTTGAAATGTCCCCCCCATTGCCTGCAGTTGGGGGTGAACGTATAACTGAAGTAGTTAATTCACAAGTCTGCAGCCTATAAGAAATAAATCAATTAATTAATTAGAACAACCAACATTAACATATAAGCCCTTGAGCCAGCAAATTAATCTTAATCAATACTTCTTCCTAATTAATCTGTTAATTGTGTTTATATATTCAGGTTAGCAGATTGACAACCGCGTGGATATCCTAAAGACATTTCTTTTTGTTATCAGACCTTATGTTGGCAAGTTCGTGGCTGATGACAGACAGGCAACTTGATATTCTAAAGCCAAGATCACCAAGTGGGGAATCTCCTCCTGCATTTCTTGGGTTTACTATGAATATGATTCATATTGATCATGCCAACTTATGCTGTCTCACAGCCAATGGCCATGGCCTTAGGGAGACTCTCTTCGATCATCTTTTCTCTCAACTTCAAAGTGTACAAAAAAGGATTGACATGTTACAGACGCTTGCTTTTATAAAAGATGAAGCCATATCTTTACATCGTGGGATGGGAAAGACTATTGGCGTGAATTTTGTAAATTCCAACTGTTATCTATTTTCAATTGTTAATGTCTTCACCAAATCTACATATAAAAAATATGAACATAGATGTACAATGCGCGTGCATTACTTTTAATATTGAAAACTTCACATATATGCTTTCACATATGTTTCATTTAATTTAAATCCATATTTTTTTTTATAACTTGATCAACATTTACACGGTTATGAAATGCCTCACTTAAAACACATCTTTGAATCTTAATACTATCTCCTATATTACTTAGAGATTCTCCATAGCGAGTATTCGACTATCTTTTTATTCTTATTAATCTGACTAGCATATACTTAATTGGAGTTGAAACATGAGTTACTGATTGACAATAGCTACAATAAGAAATAATGTGTAAGTCACCAGAATTATTGTAAAACAAATAAGAAAATCCACACCAAGGGGAAATTAGAAAAGCTACCTATCCGTTTGAAGTGAGTGAAAAGTCAACAATTATCATGTAGAATGAAGATAAAAATTGAATATTGAATATTTTTACTCACATCTTGGTGCATAAAAAGAATAAGAACTGGTTAGAAAAACTCTTATACATATTGCTTTGACTATAAGCATGAAGTTGTAATATATTTTCCCTATCTCTATTCTGTATGCTTAAGTATTTGAGCAACGTATTCAGAGATATTAGACTACTTCGCAGGCTTAAGTATGTTTGAGTTTCATTGTAATGAAATAACATGCTCTTGCTATGGATACTTATTTATGGATTTCTTCTTACCCACCACACCTGGTATATTCATATAATAATAAATCTAAATATATTCACAATTATTCTTGATATACTTAGACATGGAGATAAAAGAAAACCTCTACATCGACTAAACTGAGGGAGAATATAGATGGATATGATCGAGTAGCTGGAGAAAATGATGATCAGAAGCATTATCATGTACGAGCCAAACTTTGCACCAGGACATACCAAGACTTAAGTACCACAGCAGACACAAACTCAACTCAATCTCACCCCCAACCGACGAAGAACAACTCAAAATCTCGCTCTCTTTCCCTATATCACTCTCTGATACATGCACACATAAACCAAAATTTAAAAACGGAGAAAGAAGGGAAGAGAAGGGAAATGGTGGTGATACTTGGTGATGGGACGATAAGATAGTAAAGTAACGTGGCTTAATCGAAGACAAACAAATAACCAAAAAGTCAGGCAACTAATAGGAAAACCAAGAAGAGCAGGTGAGCTGCCCAAACATAGAACCCAATTGAAGGCCGTGCACATGGGGAATAATCTAGCCTGTGCACCCCACAACTTAGACCAAGCCATGCGCATGAGAAAAGAGCAAATGTGCACGCGACAGAGGGAAAAATTATGATTTTTTCAAAGACATAACCAAGACCAACTGTACACACAAACACATCCCAACAATGAATAAACGAATAATTAAACTCTGGAACTGCATTAAAAATGTGCCACAAATGATAATGACATCTAGGCCATTACATGTTTGGATTGATCTCTGATTCAGAAATTTTCAAGGTTGCTCGACATTAACGACACTATCTACATATGAAATTGATAATTTTTTCACTCATTTGCCCGATATTTGGATTTCACGCAGAACATCCATAGGTTGACATTCCTAAAGACTTGAAATTTGTAACACCTTCAACCTGTAAATTAATTAAAAAAAAAAAATTCATATGAAGAAAGTAAAGAGTGAGGGAGAACTGAAGGATGGGAGCATAGTTTTAAAAAACGATAACTGGTGTCGTAACGGTAATAGTGGCAGTAACACGGACGCAGGGTGTAATGGATGTTACGCAACGGAAACGGAAACAGGAAGCGTGAATTTTTTTTTCAAATTCACATTTTATCTAAATTGAGCAATTTTTTATGTTTAACAATTAAAATGTATAAATATAAATTATTAGTGTTGTTCAAAGATTTTATATTAATCAATATTGCCATATATAAATATTACCTTTTTTTTAGATATATACATGAAATAAGTGCGCGCGTACTCATGCGCGCGCACACATATATCTATTAAATTTTTACTTATGTAATAATTAACATAATAATAATGATTAATATATCAATCTAAAAAAATAATCCATTAGTTAATAAATAAATATTCATAAATACAAAACAATAATATAGTTCATTCTCATAAAAACTAAACAAAAAATAAAGTTAGAATAATAAAACTTACATAAATTAGATGCAATAAGTGATATAGCCATAAAAGTCATCACCAAAATGAATGTCATGCAGGTTCGGTTACTTTTTGAGAATCATCATCTCATTCTGTACTATTAGACATAGTGTTGTCATTATAAAATTGATACCCATCAGGAGAATAGAGATATTGAAGAGGGTAATGAGAGGTATATTGAGGTGAATATTGAGGGTATTGAGGGGGATAATATTGAAGGTATTGAGGAGGATATTAAGGAGAGTAACAATAAGGGTCAAAAGTACTATATAGATGTAGTAAATTATATGATAACTCACCATCACTACCTTATGAAGACTTACCCAATGAAACCTTTTCAAAACTTAAAAAAATGTCATTGGAAGAACCCTATGACTCATGTTATTGCATCCTCCTACTTCGTCTTGATTGTTCTCTCCTTTCTTGAGACTCATCCGTATGAAATGGATGCTGTGGAGGCATTGGTACAGGTTCTCCTTTCTCTTTATCATCCCTGAAACCATACATTCTCATTTCTCCTTTATATTGTTCTAGAATCCCATGATCACCACCACCATAATCACCACCATTATCACCTCCACTATCACCACTAGGAGAGCTTAAGCCATCATCTTCATCACTAGGACCTGGACTAGAACTTACACCATGAACATCATGTGATGGGGGGTCGACATCACCACTATCAATAAGTTGATGTATTCTTAATTGAAAATCTTCATCTGTGTCTAACAAACGATCCTCTTTCTCTTCTAACCATTGATTTAGTGGGTCATCTTCCTCAAAAATATAGTCCAAATTGATTGGGTTGAAGCTGGCGTCAATTTTTGATTGGCTTCTTCTCATTTTATGCTTCATCTTCAACCTTATATTGTAATGAACAAAAACCAATTTGTCAATTTTGATATACTTTTAACCTATTCTATGTTTTACTATGGATTAGGCTAAATGTACTCTAATTTCTTTCACAATTTGAGAAAGACGTTGTTTGGTTTAACAGCTACACGCTATAACTCGAAAGCACTAGAACCGTGAAGAATCCACCACTTTGCTGTAATATATAAATAAGTTTAAGTTAGTATGAGATAAAAGTAAAACAACTAATGTATTAAATATATTAAAATAGTAGCGAGTAAAATTTCAAATGTGTTTACCGGGTTAGTTCTCATTACGAATCTTTGAGCCATAGGTTGACTAAACTCTAAAGGTAAGTAACTGTAAAATATCATAAGTTTAGTAAATAATTTTCAATCATAAATATAAACTAATTAAATTTTTTGTGTAAATGAATAAAAATAATTGTCATTCACCTGATTCATGGCCAAAATTTGATTATCTAATACTGGTTCCAACTTTATGATTACATTATTTGTTCCAGTTAACACTTCTGTTAAAACATTAAGGGGAGATTGAGCCCCATATTAAAATTGGGGATTCAAAACATATCTTGCCATGGATATAAATGTAAAAGAAAAAATATATTACTTTAAGAAAATAAATGAAGAACATATGATTCAAATAAAAAATAAAAAAGATACTTATAAACAAATATACCAGCAACATGTAAATTGTGATGTAACTACGTAGCCCAACGATTATCAATTATTTTCCAATATTCTTGATAGTAGCGACCATTATTTTTAATTGCCAATTTTACGCTATCCATTGCCTTATGTATGAATCCCATGGTTGGTTTGTCATCACCATTTACTAACCTTAATACCTTAACAAGGATTCATATACTTTAATAACATCATTGGACTTCTTCCAAAACTCAAAATCTAAAATTATTTGTTTCACTTCAACCTCTGGACCACTTCTTGACTTTTCCCATTTTGATTTTCTCAACTCTTCTGATGTAAACGTATTTCTCAACTCCTGCGTATACCTCACTATACTTTCAAGTGCAATGAAATTTGTTGCAAATCTAATGACAGCAGGACGAGTAATTCTCTTTCCCTAGTGAACTTCTCCATGATGTGGTAGATAGTTGGATAATTATAAATAAAAGTTGAGATAGATTTTGATGTATCTAACACTTTTGCTACACTCTTCTTTTTTGAAATATCATGTAGCATCAAATCAATACAATGTGCAGCACATGCAGTCTAATACAAGTGATGCATTTTTTGCATCAACTTATGGCCCGTAGTTTTAAAGTTGCCTCATTATCAGTCATAACTTAGACAGCGTTAGACTCACCAATTTCCTCTATCACAGAATCTAATAATCCAAAATAGTATTCTGCTGTCATGCTGCTCACATTTGATGGATCAATAGTGTAATACCCCTCACCTTTGGAGTACTTGGAATTCCCTAATGAATTATATACTTTCTTTGAACATAAATGGTGATAACTAAGTGGCCTAGACCTTGATTTGAATTGGGAACTTTGGTGTGGTGAAATGGGATGAAAATGAATAAGTTTTGGAGCACTTAAATTGAGACAGCTTTCTGTCTCCAACTTCCGGCCCAATTTTGATCCTGA
>JAVXUM010148847.1:0-14975 GCA_035590655.1 Pouteria glomerata
GTGAACATGAGTTTAGGAGATGTAAGTAATTTTGATAATCATATTAGGAAATATCATGAATATTTTGAAAAAATGAGCGTAGTAAAAGTTGGTTGCGACTTTGAGGAGTTGAAAATATGAATTGTTGTTTTAGTATTGAATTTATATAATTTCTTAGGTTCATTAAATTATGTTTTGAGAAAGATTTCGAAGTTGCAACCATAAGATGAAATGAGATCTTTTGGAAATTTTTGTGTGATAGGATGAGGGACCATTCAGATACTAGAGAATATGTTGATATCATGTGTATTAGATTAGAAAGTTAATTTCGAGGTCTATTCGAAATAATATATTCTGATGGTTATATTATTGAGAATATTAAATTTTAAAAATTTAGTGCGTGTTGACATGAGTTTAGGAGATATAAGTGATTTTAGTTATCATAATAGGAAATGTCATGAATATTTAAAAAAAAATGAGAGTAGCTGAAGTTGTTTGGGTCTTTGAGAAGTTAGAAATAGTGAATTATAGTTTTAGTGTTGAATTTATATGATTCCATAGGTTCATTAAATTATGTTTTGAGAAAGATTTTGAAGTTACTATCATAAGATGGATTAGAGATTTTTTAGAAATTTTTGGTGTGATAGGATGACAGACTATTTAGACACTGGAGGATATTTTGTTATCATGTCTATTAGTTTGGAATGTTAATTTTGATTTTTGTTCGAAATAATATATTTTGGTGGTTATATTTGCGAGAGTATTAAACTTTCAGAATTAAGTGCGTGTGGACATGAGTTTAGGTGATGTAAGTGATTTTGGTAATTGTACTTGGAAATATCGTGAATATTTAGAATAAATAAGTGTAGCAAAAGTTAGGTGGGTCTTTGAGAAGTTGAATATAGTGACTTATAGTTTTAGTTTCGAATTTATATGATTTATGAGGTTCATTAAGTTATGTTTTGAGAAAGATTTTGAAAAGGAGACCATAAGATGAAATAGAGATCTTTCGAAAATTTTGGTGTGAAAAGGATGAGGGATCATTTAGACATTGGAGCATATCTTGATATCATGTATGTTACGGTAGAAAGGTAATTTCGAGTTCTATGTGAAAAATATATTTTGGTAGTTATATATTCGGGAATCTTAAACTTTACAAATTAAGTGTATGTGGACACGAGCTTAGGTGATGTAAGTGATTTTGGTAGTCATATTATGAAATATTATGAATATATTGAATAAAAGAGCACAACAGAAGTTGGTTGGGACTTTGAGAAGTTGAAAATACTAAATTATAGTTTTAGTGTTAAATTTATATGATTTTTGAGATTCATTAAATTATGTTTTGAAAAAGATTTTGAAGTTGCGACTGTATGATGAAATAAAGATCTTCTGGAAAATTTGGTGTAATAGGATGAGAGATTATTCAGGCACTAGATGATATGTTGGTATCATGTGTATTAGTGTGGAAAGGTAATTTCGAGGTTTGTCCGAAATAATATATTTTGGTGATTTTCTTGGCGTCGTCAAATCCATATAGCCGACCCCACCTAGTGGGAAGAGGCTTAGTTTGGTTTGGTTTGGTTATACTTTCAAGAATCTTAAACTTTAGCAATTAAGTGTGTCTAGAGATGAGTTGCGAGATGTAAGTGATTTTGATAATCACATTGAGAAATATCATGAATATTTTGAAAAAAAATAGTGTTGCAGAAATTGGTTGGGACTTTAAGAAGTTGAAAATATTGAATTATAGTTTTAGTGTTGGATTTATATGATTTCAAAGGTTCACTAAATTATGTTTTGCAAAAGATTTTTAAGATGCCAAAGTGAGATGAAACAGATATATTCTGAAAATTTTGGTGTGATAGGAGGAGGGACCATTTAAACACTAGAGGATGTGTTGATATCATGTGCATTAGAGTGGAAAGGTAATTTCGAGTTCTGTGGGAAATAATATATTTTGGTGGTTATATATTCGCGAATGTTAAACTTTAGCAATTAAGTGTGTGTGGAGAAGAGTTTAGGAGATGGAAATGATTTTGGTAATCACAATAGGAAATATCATGAATATTTTGAATAAAAATTGTGGTGAATTGTAGTTTATTGTTGAATTTATATGATTTATGAGGTTCATTAAATTATGTCTTTAGAAAGACTTTGAAGCTGTGACCATAAAGTGAAATAGAGATCTTCTGAAAATTTTGATGTGATAGGATGAGGGATTATTCAGACACTAAATGATATGTTGATGTCGTGTATTTGATTGGAAAGTTAATTTTGAAGTCTGCTCGAAATAATATATTTTGGTGGTTATATTTTCGAGAATATTAAACTTTAGAAATTCAGTGCGTGTGGACATGAGTTTACGAGATTTTAGTGATTTTGGTAATCATATTAGGAAATATCATGAATATTTTGATTAAGAGAGGATTTTGAGAAGTTGAAAGTAGTGAATTATAGTTTTAGTGTTGAATCTATATGATTCCTGAGGTTCATTAAATTATGTTTTGAGAAAGATTTTGACGTTGCTACCGTAAAATGACATAGAGAACTGTTGCAAATTTTGATGTGATACAATGAGGGATCATTTGGAGGATATGTTGATATCATGTGTATTAGATTGGAAAGTTAGTCTCGAGTTTTGTTCGAAATATTATACTTTGGTGGTTATATTTTAGAAAGTCTTAAGACTTTAGGAATTAAGTTCACGTGGATATGAGCTTAGGTCATGTAAATAATTTTGGCAATTATATTAGGAAATATGATGAATATTTAGAATAAATAAGTGTAATGAAAGTTAGGTGCGGCTTTGAAAAGTTGAAAATAATGAATTATAGTTTTAGTTTTGAATTTATATGATTTTTGTGGTTCATTAAATTATGTTTTTAGAAAGATTTTGAAGATGCGATCGTAAGATGAAATAGAGATCTTATGGAAATTTTGGTGTGATGGGATAAGGGACCATTCGGACACTGGAAGATATGTTGATATCATGTATATTAGATTGGAAAGTTAATTTTGAGTTCTGTGCGAAATAATATATTTTGGTTGTTATGCTTTCAAGAGTCTTAAAATTTCGGAATTGTGTGTGGACACGAGTTTAGGTGATGGAAGTGATTTTGGTAATTATCTTAGGAAATATCATGAATAGTTAGAATAAATGAGCGTAGAGAAAGTTGGGTGGGCCTTTGAGAAGTTGAAAATAGTGAATTGTAATTTTACCTCTGAATTTATATGATTTTTGAGGTTCATTAAATTATGTTTTGAGAAAGATTTTTTAAATGCGAATATAAGATGAAATAGAGATCTTTTGGAAATTTTGGTGTAATAGGATGAGAGATCATTCAGGTGCTAGTTAGTATGTTGATATCATGTGTATTGGAGTGGAAAAGTAATTTCGAGGTTTGTCCGAAATAATATATTTTGGTGGCTATATTTTTGAGAATCTTAAACTTTAGCAATTATGTGTGTGTGGACATGAGTTTGGGTGATGTTAGTGATTTTGATAATCATATTCGGAAATGTTATTAATATTTCGAATAAAAGAGCATAGCGAATGTTAGGTGGCCCTTTGAGAAGTAGAAAATCTTGAATTATAGTTTGTGTTGAATTCGTATGATTTTGGAGGTTGACTGAATTATGTTTTGATAAAGATTTTTAAGATGTGAAGGTAAGATGAAATAGAGATCTTTTGGAAATTTTGGTGATCTGATGGGCGACCATTCAGACACTGGAGGACATATTGATATAATGTATATAAGATTGGAAAGTTAATTTCGAGTTCTGTGCGAAATAATATATTTTGGTGGTTACACTTTTGGGAGTCTTGCACTTTAGGAATTAAGTGTGTGTGAACATGAGTTTAGGAGATATAAGTGATTTTGATAATCATATTAGGAAAGGTCAATAATATTTTGAATGAAAGAGTGTAGCAAAAGTTAGTTGGGCCTTTGAGAAGCTGAAAATTGTGTATTATATTTTTAGTTTTGAATTTATATGATTTCAGAGGTTTATTAAATCATGTTTTGAGAAAGATTTTTAAGATGCAAATGTAAGATGAAATCGAGCTTCCGGAAATTTTGGTGTGATAGGATGAGGGGCCATTCAAACACTAGTGGATATGTTGATATCATGTGTATTAGGGTGGGAAGCTAATTTCGTGTTTTGTGCAAAATAATATTTTTTTGTGGTTATATTTTTGAGAATCTTTAACTTTAGAAATTAAGTGTGTGGACATGAATTTAGGCAATGGAAGTGATTTTGGTAATGATTTTAGGAAATATCATGAATATTTTGGATAAACGAGCGTAACGGAAGTTGGTTGGGACTTTGAGAAGTTGAATATAGTGAATTGTAGTTTTAGTGTTGAATTTTTATGATTTCTGAGGTTCATTAAATTATGTTTGAATAAAGGTTTTGAATTTGCAGCTGTAAAGTGAAATATAGATACTCTGGAAATTTTGTGTTGATAGGATGAGGCATCATTTAGACACGAGGATATGTTGATATCTGTTTATTAGACTTGAAAGGTAATTTTGAGGTCTGTTCAAAATAATATATTTTGGTGGTTATATTTTTTCTCGAGTTTTAAACTTTAGGAATTGTGTGTGGACTTGAATTTAGGTGATGTAAGTGATTTTGGTAATCATATTAAGAAATATCATGACTATTTAGAATAAATGTGCACAACGAAGTTGGGTGGTCTTTTGAGAAGTTGAAAATAGTGAATTATATTTTGTGTTTAATTTATATGATTTCTGAAGTTCGTTAAATTATGTTTTGAGAAAGATTTTTAAGTTGTGATCGTAAGATGAAATAGAGATCTTCCGGAAATTTTTGTACGATAGGATGAGGGATTATGTTTTCGAGAATCTTAAAACATTAGAAACTAAATGTGTGTGGACACGAGTTTAGGGGATGTAAGTGATTTTGATAATCGTATTAGTAAATATCCTTAGTATTTAGAATAAAAGATTGTCGCGAAAAGTTGGATTGGCCTTTGAGAATTTGAAAATAGAGAATTGTTGCTTTAGTTTTGAATTTTTATGATTTTTGATGTTCGTTAAATTATGTTTTGAGAAAGATTTTTAAGATGCAAATGTAAGATGAAAAAGAGATCTTTTGAAAATTTAGGTGTGATAGGTTGAGGGGCCATTCAGGCACTGGAGGATATGTTGATATCAGGTATCTCAGAGTGGAAAGGAAATTTCATGGTCTGTTCGGAATAATATATTTTGGTGGTTATATATTTGAGAATCTTAAACTCTAGGAATTAAGTGTGCTTGTGGACATCAGTTTAGGGGATGTAAATGATTTTGATAATCATATTAGTGAATATCATTATTATTTAGAATAAAAGAGCGTAGCAAAAGTTGGATAGGCCTTTGAGAATTTGAAAATAGGGAATTATAGTTTTAGTTTTGAATTTATATGATTTTCGAGGTTTGTTAAATTACATTTTGTGAAAGATTTTTACGATGCGAATGTAAGATGAAATAAAGATCTTTTGGAAACTGTGGTGAAAGGATGAGGGACGATTTAGACACTGGAGAATATGTTGATATCTTGTGTATTAGAGGAAAGGTAATTTCAAGTTTTCTGTGAAATAATATATTTTGGTGGTTACATTTTCGAGGATCTTAAAACTTTAGGAATTGTGTTTTGACATAAGTTTAGGAGATGTAAGTTATTTTGAATAAGTGTCGCAGAAGTTGGTTGCGACTTTGAGAAGTTGAAAATAGTGAATCATAGTTTTAGTGTTGAATTTATATGATTTATGAGGTTCACTAAATTATGTTTTGAGAAAGATTTTGACGTTGCGACCGTAAGATGAAGTAGAGAACTTCTAGTTGATATGTTGATATCATGTTTATTAGAGTGAAAAGGCAATTTTGAGATCTGTCCAAAATAATATATTTTGGTGGCTATATTTTTTAGAATCTTATGCTTTAGAAATTAAGTGTACGTGGGCATGGGTTTTGGAGGTGTAAGTGATTTTGGTAATTATACTAGGAAATATCATAAATATTTTGAAAAAGAGCGTAGCAGAAGTTTGTTTGGACTAATAGAAATTAGAGATCGTGAATTATAGATTTAGTGTTGAATTTACATGATTCCCTAGATTCATTAAATTGTGTTTTGAGAACGATTTTGACGTTGCAACCGTAAGATGAAATAGAGATCTTTTGAAAATTTTGAGGTGTTGGGATGAGGGACCATTCAGGCACTAGAGAATATGTTGATATCATGTGTATTAAATTATAATGTTAATTTCTAGTTCTGTTTGAAATAATATATTTTGGTGGTTACGTTTTCGAGAGTCTTAAACTTCAGAAATTAAGTGTGTGGACATGAGTTTAGGTGATGAAAGTGATTTTGATAATTATATTAAGAAATGTCATGAATATTTATAATAAATGAACATAGCGGAAGTTGGGTGGGCCTTTGAGAAGTTGAAAATAGTGAATTAAATTTTAAATGTTGAATTATATGATTTTTGAGTTTCATTAAATTATGGTTTGAGAGATTTTGGAGATGCAAACTTAAGTTGAAATAGAGATCTTCTAGAAATTTTGGTGTGATAGGATCAGGGACCATTTAGACACTGGAGAATACATTGATATCATGTGCATTTGGGTGGAAAGGCAATTTCGAGTTCTTTGTGAGATAATATATTTTAGTGTTTGTATATTTGAGAATATTAAACTTCAGAAATTAAGTGTGTGGACATGAGTTTAGGTAATGTAAGTGGTTTTGGTAATCATATTAGGAAATATGATGAATATTTTGAATAAAAGAGCATAGCGGAAGTTGGTTGGGACTTTGAGAAATTGAAAATAGTGAACTATAGTTTTAGTGTTGAATTTATATGGTTTATGAGGTTAAAAGAATTATGTTTTGAGAAGGATTTTGAAGTTGCGATCGTGAGATGAAACAGAGGTCTTCTGGAAATTTGTGTGATAGGATGAGGGATCATTCAGACAGTAGAAGATATGTTGATGTCATATGCATTGGAGTGGAAAGGTAGTTCCGTGGTCTGTCCGAAATAATATATTTTGGTGGTTATATTTTCGAGAATCTTAAACTTTAGAAATTAAGAGTGTGGACATGAGTTAATGAGATGTAAGTGATTTTGGTAATAATATTAGAAAATATCATTAATATTTTGAGTAAAATAGCGTAGCGGAAGTTGGTTGGGATTTTGCGAAATTGAAAATAATGAATTATATTTTGAGTTTGAATTTATATGATTTATGTGGTTCATTAAATTATGTTTTGAGAAAGTTTTTTAAGGTGCGTATGTAAGACAAAAAATAGGGATATTCTCGAAATTTTGGTGTGATAAGATGAGAGATCATTTAGATACTAGATGATATGTAAATATCATATGTATTAGAGTGGAAAGGTAATTTAAAGGTATGAGAATCTTAAATTCTAGGAATTGTGTGTGGACATGAGTTTGGGAGATGTAGGTGATTTTGATAATCGTATTATGAAATATCTTTAATATTTAGAATAAAATAGCGTAGTGGAAGTTTGTTGGGCCTTTGTGATGTCAAAAATAGTGAATTATTTTTTTAGTGTTGAATTTATATGATTTCTGAGTTTCATTAAATTATGTTTTGAGAAGGATTTTTAAAATGCAGACGTAAGATGAAATGGAGATCTTCTAGAAATTTTGGTGTGATAAAATGAGAGACCATTCAGACACTAGAGGATATGTTGATATCATGTGTATTGTGGTGGGAAGGTAATTACGAGTTCTTTGCGAAATAATTTATTTTGGTGGCTTTACATTCGAGAATGTAATAAACTTTAGAATATAAGTGTTTGTGGACCTGAGTTTAGGTGATGTAAATGATTTTGGTAAACCTATTTGGAAATATCATGAATATTTTGAATTGAAGAGCATAGTGGAAGTTGGTTGAGACTTATGAAGTACGGATAATTCAAATTAGGTGCCGCACTCATTTTGCGTACTGGAGGAATAGGGATATGGATGTGGCTAGAATATGGGCGGATATGTATCATGGCTTGTCTTTATTTTTTTATTTTTAATCTTGCATAGGATACGACTAGGATGCTGCTGGGATACGAGAAAGATACGGCGAAAGTTTGACTGCAATACGGGAAAGATACAAGGAGGATTCTTTTGAGATATGACAGGGTCCAATTATAATATTTTAAACTTTATTTGGGAATAAAATTGATATAATAAAATTTAATTAGAGGTCAAACCGTAAATAATTAAAATTTAACTTGATATAAATTCTGTTATACTTGAGACATGATCGAAGAAAATAAAAAAAAAAAGAAAACCCTAGACAAGTTTGAATCACTAGATGAAGTTGGAATTCTTGAGGTTGCCAACCTCGCACTTGATGAGCTTGAATTGGAATCAATCTTGTTTACAGATGATGAAGTTGGAGATGGAGGAGTCACTGAAGGAGGGACTGATGAGTTGATTGAAGTTAGATCCAACTAAAATTTAGGAATAGAAAGTACTTTTTTCATTTTGGGATGTATGTAATTGTGTTTACTATCTTTTTATATTTGTGTTTTGTGTATGAATGATATTTGGTAGTTTTGAGTATCAATGATGCTAATTTATGGATTGAATGGTATTTTTCATGCTATGTAATTACTATTTATATAATGTTTGATAGTATATAGATACTGTCGTTAAAAATATTTTAAATAAAATATATATTTTATTTTATTTTTTGGTCGTATTTTCACAGTGTCCGTATCATTAGTTTTTGAAACTTGCCATATCTCATATCTTCTCTCGCACCTGTGTCTGCTCGCGCATTCGTATCCGTGCTTCATAGGT
This sequence comes from Pouteria glomerata, assembly GCA_035590655.1. Lineage (NCBI taxonomy): Eukaryota > Viridiplantae > Streptophyta > Magnoliopsida > Ericales > Sapotaceae > Pouteria > Pouteria glomerata. Next base: position 8,813 of record JAVXUM010148847.1, read on the forward strand.
TGGGACTTTGAGGAGTTGAACATAGTGAACTATTGTTTTAGTGTGGAATTTGTAGGATTTTTGAGGTTCATTAAATTATGTTTTGAGAAATATTTTGAAGTTGCGCCCGTAATGTAAAATAGAGATCTTCTAGAAATTTTGGTGTAAATAGGATGAGGGATCATTCAGACACAAAATGATATGTTGATATCATGTGTATTAAGAGTGGAAAGGTAACTTTGAGGTCTATTTGAAATAATATATTTTTGTGGTTATATTTTCAAAAATTTTAAACTTCAGGAATTGTGTGTGGACATGAGTTTAGGAGATGTAAGTGAATTTGATAATCATATTAGGAAATATCATTTATATTTAGAATAGAAAAGTATAATGAAAACTGGGTGGTCTTTTGAGAAGTTGAAAATAGTGAATTATATTTTCAGTGTTGAATTTATATGATTTCTGAGGTTCATAAATTTTGTTTTGAGAAAGATTTTTAATATGCAAACGATAGATGAAATAGAGATTTTTTAGAAATTTTGGTGTGATATGATGTGGGACCATTTAGTCACGTGAGGATATGTTGATATTATGTGTATTAGTTTGAAAAGGTTATTTCATGTTCTATTTGAAAAATTATATTTTGGTGTGATATTTTTGAGTCTTAACTTTAGGAATTGTTTGTGGACATGAGCTTAGGTTATGTATGTGGTTTTGGTATTCATATTTGGAAATATGATGAATATTTAGAATAGAAGAACGTAGCGGAAGTTGGGTGGCCTTTGAGAAGTTGAAAATAGTAAATTATATTTTTCGTATGGAATTTGTTTGATTTTTGAGGTTCATTACGTTACGTTTTGAGAAAGATTTTTAGGATGCGAACTTATGTTGAAATAGAGATTTTTTGGAAATTTTGGTGTGACAGGATGAGGGAACGTTCAGACACTGGAGGATATATTGATATCATGTGTATTAAAATAGAAAGGTAATTTTGAGTTCCGTGCAAATTAATATATTTTGGTGGTTATATATTTGAGATTCTTAGACTTTAGAAATTAAGTGTCTATATGTACACTAGAGTTTAGGTGATGGAAGTGGTTTTTATAATCATATTTGGAAATATCATGAATATTTGGAATAAAAAGAGCATAACAGAAGTTGGTTGGGACTTGGAGAAATTTAAAATAGTGAATTATAGTTTTAGTGTTGAATTTATATGATTTCTGAGGTTTACTAAATTATGTTTTGAGAATGATTTTGAAGTTGTGACCGTAAGAAGAAATAGAGGCCTTCTGGAAATTTTGGTGTGATAAGATGAGGGACCAGTCAGACACTAAAGGATGTATTGATATCATGTTTAATAGAATGGAAATGTAATTTTGAGTTCTGTGCAAAATAATATATTTTGGTGGTTATATATTCAAGGATCTTAAGCTTTAAAAATTAAGTGTGCGTACTTGAGTTTAGGTGATGGAAGTGACTTTTGTAATCATATTTGAAAATATCATGAATATTTTGAACGAAAGAGCCTAACAGAAGTTAGTTGGACTTTGAGAAGTTGAAAATGGTGAATTTTAGTTTTTGTTAAATTTATATGATATCTGATGTTCATTAAATTATGTTTTGAGAATGATTTTGAAGTTGTGACTATAAGATGAAATAGAGATCTTTTGGAAATTTTGGTGTGATAGGATGAGGAATCATTCAGACACTAGTTGATATGTTGATATCATGTTTATTAGAGTGGAAAGGCAAGTTTGAGATCTTTCCAAAATAATATATTTTGGTGGTTATATACTCGAGGATCTTAAACTTTATAAATTATGTGTGTGTGAACATGAGTTTAGGTGTTGTAAGTGATTTTGATAATTTTATTAGGAAATTCCATGAATATTTTGAACAAAACAGCGCAACGGAAGTTGTTTTGGATTTTTAGAAGTTAAAAATAGTGAATTATAGTTTTAGTGTTGAATTTATATGATTCCTGAGGTTCATTAAATTATGCTCTAGGAAAGATTTTAAAGTTGCAATCGTAAGATGTAACAGAGATCTTCTAGAAATTTTGGTGTGGTAGGATGCAGGATCATTTAGACACGAGGTGATATGTTGATATAATGTGCATTAGAGTGGAAAGGTAATTTTGAGGTTTGCCCTAATTAATATGTTTTTGTGGTTATATCTTCTCGAGTCTTAAACTTTAGAAATGATGTGTGTGTGGGCATGAGTTTAGGCGATGTAAGTGATTTTGGTAATAATATTAGGAATTGTCATGAATATTTTGATTAGAAGAGCTTAGCGGAAGTTAGTTCGGACTTTGAAAAGTTGAAAGTCGTAAATTTTAGTTTTAGTGTTGAATTTGTATGATTTTTGAGGTTCATTAAATTATGTTTTGAGAATGATTTTAAAGTTGCAACCGTAAGATGAAAAAGAGATCTTTTGGAAATTTTGGTGTGATAGGATAAGGGATCATTCAGACACAAGATGATATGTTGATATCATGTGTATTAGAGTGGAAAAGTAGTTTTGTGGTCTGTTCGAAATAATATATTTTCGTGATTGTATTTTCCAGAATCTTAAACTTTGGGAATTAAGTGTTTTTGATAATCATATTAGGACATATCATTAATATTTAGAATAAAACAGCGTTGCGAAAGTTGGGTGGGCCTTTGAGAAGTTGAAAATAGTGAATTATATTTTTATTGTTGAATTCATATAATTTATGAGGTTCATAAAACACATTTTGAGAAAGATTTTTAAGTTGTGAACATAAGATGAAATTGAGATTTTCTAAAAACTTTGGTGTGATATGATGTGGGAACATTCAGACATTAGAGGATATGTAGATATCATATATATTCGATTGGAAAGGTTATTTTGAGTTCTCTTTGAAATAATATATTTTGGTCATTATATCTTCGAGAGACCTAAACTTCAGGAAATAAGTGTGTGTAGACATATGCTTAGGTTGTGTAGGTAATTTTGATATTCATATTTGGAAATTTCATGAATAATTAAAATAGAAGTGTGGCGGAAGTTGGGTGAATCTTTGAGAAGTTAAAAATAGTGAATTATATTTTTCATGTTGAATTTGTATGATTTTTGAGGTTCATTACATTATGTTTTGAGAAAGATTTTTAAGATGCAAACGTAAGATGAAATAGAGATGTTTTGGAAATTTTGGTGTGGTAGGATGAGGGACCATTCAGACACCAGTGGATATGTTGATATCGTGTATTAGAGTGGAAAGGTAATTTTGAGTTCTGTGCGAAATAATTTATTTTGGTGGTTATATATTGGAGGATCTTAAACTTTAGAAATTACGTGTGTGTACTTGAGTTTTGGTGATGGAAGTAATTTTGGTAATCATATTAGGAACTGTGATGAATTTGTTGAATTAAGGAGTGTATTGGAAGTTGGTTGGGACTTTGAGAAGTTGAAAATAGTGAATTATAGTTTTAGTGTTGAATTTATATGATTTCTGAGGTTAATTAAATTATGTTTTGAGAAAGATTTTGAAGTTGTGATGGTAAGATGAAATAGGAATCTTCTGGAAATTTTGATGTGATAGGATGAGGAGCCATTCAGACACTGGAGGATATGTTGCTATTGTGTGTATTGGGGGGAATGCTAATTTCTTGTTCTATGCGAATTAATAATATATTTGGTGGTAATATTTTTTAGGATCTTCAACTTTAAAAAGTAAGTGTGTGTGGACATGAGTTTAGGTGATGTAAGTGATGCTGGTAATCATATTTGGAAATATCATTAATATTTTGAATAAAAGAGTGTTACGGAAGTAGGTTGGGACTTTGAGAAGTTGAAAATAGTGAATTATAGTTTGTGTTGAATTCATATGATTTCTGATGTTCTCTAAATTATGTTTTGAGAATGATTTTGAAGTTGCAATTGTAAGATGAAATAGAGATCTTGTGAAAATTTTGGTGTGCTAGGATTAGGGATCATTCTGTCACTAGTTGATATCATGTTTATTAGAGTGGAAAGGCAATTTTGAGATCTGTCCAAAATAATATATTTTGGTAGTTATATATTCGAGGATCTTAAATTTTAGAAATTGTGTGTGGACATGAGTTTAGGCAATGTAAGTAATTTTGTCAATTATATTAAGAAATATCATGAATATTTTGAATAAAACAGTGTCACGGAAGTTGGTTGGGAGTTTGAGAAGTTGAAAATAGTGAATTATAGTTTTAGTGTTGAATTTATATGATTTCTGAGGTTCATTAAATTATGTTTTGGGAAAGATCTTGAAGTTGCGACCGTAAGATGTAATAGAGATCTTTTGGAAATTTTAGTGTGACAAGATGCGGGATCATTCAGACATAATGATATGTTGATATCATGTGCATTAGAGTGGAAAGGTAATTTCGAGGTATGCCCGGAGTAATATATTTTTGTGGTAATATTTTCGGGAGTCTTAGACTTCAGAAATCAAGTCTGTGTGGATGTGTGTTTAGAAGATGTAAGTGATTCGGCATTTGTGTTAGGAAATATTTTGAATATTTGATTAAAAGAGCATAGCAGAAGTTAGTTGAGACTTTGAGAAGTTGAATGTGGTAAATTTTTGTTTTAGTGTTGAATTTGTATGATTCCTGAGGTTCATTAAATTATGTTTTGAGAATGATTTTGAAGTAACAATCGTGAGATGAAATAGAGGTCATTTGGAAATTTCGGTGTGATAGGATGGGGGATCATTCAGACACAAGATGATAAGTTGATATCATGTGTATTAGAGTGGAAAAGTAATTTTGTGGTCTGTTTGAAATAATATATTTTTGTGGTTATATTTTCTAGAGTCTTAAACTTTCTGGAATTATGTGTTTTTGAAAATCATATTAGGAACTATCATTAATATTTAGAATACAAGAGCGTTGGGTGGGCTTTTGAGAAGTTGAAAATAGTGAATTATTTTTTTATTGTGAATTCATATGATTTATGAGGTTCATAAAACACATTTTGAGAAAGATTTTTAAGTGCGAACGTGAGATGAAATTTAGATTTTCTAAAAACTTTGGTGTGATACGATGCAGGAACATTCAAACACTAGAGGATATGTAGATATCATATGTATTAGATTGGAAAGGTTATTTGGAGTTCTGTTCGAAATAATATAATTTGGTCGTTATATTTTCGGGAGACCTAAACTTCAGGACTTAAGTGTGTGCGGACATGAGCTTAGGTTATGTAAGTGAGTTTGATATTTGTATTTTGGAATTTCATGATTATTTAGAGTAAAAGAGCGTAGCGGAAGTTGGGTGGATCTTTAAAAAGTTGAAAAGGGTGAATTATTTTGTTAGTGCTGAATTTATATGATTTTTGAGGTTCATTACATTACATTTCGAGCAAGTTTTTTAGGATGCGAATGTAAGATGAAATAGAAAACTTTTGGAAATTTTGGTGTGGTAGGATGAGGGACCATTCGGACACTAGAGGTTACGTTGATATCATGTGTATTAGAGTGGAAAGCTAATTTCAAGTTTAGTGCGAAATAATATATTTTGGTGGTTATATATTCGAGGATCTTAAATTTAGAAAATTTGTGTGCACTTGAGTTTTGGTGATGGAAGTAATTTTGGTAATCTTGTTAGGAATTGTCATGAATATGTTGAATTGAAGAGTGTAACGGAAGTTGGTTGGGACTTTGAGAAGTTGAAAATAATAAATTATATTTTTGTGTTGAATTCATATGATTTCTGAGGTTCGTTAAATTATGTTTTGAGAAATATTTTGAAGTTGTAACTATAAGATGAAATGGAGATCTTTTGGAAATTTTTATGTGATAGGATGAGGAGTCATTCAGACGCTAGAAGATATGTTGATATTATGTGTATTAGGGTGGAAAGCTAATTTCTTGTTCTATGCAAATTAATAATATATTTTAGTGGTAATATTTTTAAGGATCTTAAACTTTAAAAATTAAGTATGTGTGGACATGAGTTTAGGTGATGTGAGTGATTTTGGTAATCATATTTGAGAATATCGTGAATATTTTGAATAATAGAGCGTTACGGAAGTTGGTTGGGACATTGAGAACTTGGAAATAGTAAATTATAGTTTTAGTGTTGAATTTATATGATTTCTAAAGTTCATTAAATTATGTTTTACCTACCCAAAAAAAAAAAAAAAAAAAAAAAAAAAAAAAAAAAAAAAATAAAACAAACAAAAA
>JAVXUM010148852.1:0-14975 GCA_035590655.1 Pouteria glomerata
ACATAAATTTTTAATAATATTTAGTAAAAAATTATTAATTATAATTTTTAGTATGTTTGATTAAATAATTTACAATTATTAGCAATTTTTAACTTTTTTTTTATAACTTTTGAGTATTTAATAAAATTTTTAATAATTTTTAATAATATTAAATAACTTTTAATAAGTTTTAACAACTTTTAATTGAAAATTTATTATTTCAAAACAGAAAAATAAAAAATTTTAATATTTTGTCAAACACTTAATAAACAAAATTTGATATTTTTTTTACTAAAATATTTGCTGCTAAATGCAGCCTTAGCTGTAAATTTCATATTAGATATTTTATCGATGTCATTATTAGCAAGCTTATCATTTTGAATTTTTTGTTGTAAAAGTACGTACTAATTTAACCCATTTCATTATATATGGAAGAAAAAGCCTGAACAAAAAATAAAAAATGGAAAGCGAAGTTTCTTTGTACAGCTGGATAGAAAAAAAAAAAAAAATTTGCATTTTTTTATTTTTAGTTGTGGCCCATGGAGCTAGAATATTTGACACGAATCTCACGTGATGAATCAATGAATGAACAAGGTTCCAACAAATCATTACCTGTTTGTAAAATTCTTGATATTTCCAGTGTCCAAAAATTCTAGATATTTCCAGTATCCAATTAATCCCAATTAACCAAATTCTATACACACTCACTCCAACAACCACGAATTGGTCAGCTGTGAAAGAGCACTTTCCCTGAAACTCTGAACTCGGACCAAACAGAAATGGGTACAACCCAAACCCATACCCGAACAAACCCGGTTCGTCTTCATCAAGTAACACGCCGGTCCACATTCCGCCCCCTTTCCCTGCACCACGATACCCCACGATCTGTCGCCGGTCTCTCCTTCGCAGTCGACCTCTTCCACCAGTATTAAGCCGTCCGGAGACGGCTTCTTCCCGTCCTTCCATGTACGCGTAATCACGGGCCAATCCTCGGCGACCGCCTTCTCCGTCTCCAGCCTTCTCGCTTCGCCATTGTTGTTCGCGTAAACCTGCACGAGCAGCGGCGCGTCTCGAAGGTTCTTCACGATCTCAACCGCCGAATCCGTCATCCACTCGTGGAGGTTTTCCGAATACAGAGACCGGTTATTATTAGAAACGGGAGGATCCGCCGCCACCGTCGTCATTGTGGCGGCGATTTGCGGAATTCTTCTCGATGAAGAACGACGCAATTGAGCAATCTGATTCGGCTTTGAATTTGGCCAATCGACGCCGAGACGGCGGCTCCGGTGGGTCGAAGGGGCGTTAACCGCGCAGCGAAGGCTCAGAGACGACATCTGATCATACGGCAACGGAATAGAGACCCAATGGCTCCAGGAAAGCGTTTTCTTGGGACAATGTTTTCAGACGGACTTCGGTGATTCTACAAATATATACGTAGTTGGGGGTCTGCTTACGGAACCGTCTCGGGAGGCGGGACGCAAGAGCTCTGGGAAGGGAATCTATATCCTACTTCTCGGATGTTAACGATTGGCTAATAATAATCTGCCACGTCAATATAAAAAGTCTAGTAGGAGATGTGTACTCGCCTAAGAAAAAGGCTATTTCTATTATAAAACTCCGCCCATATGATTAACGCGGTTGATTTTATATTATAAATATTTATTATTTAAAGTAATTTTATTAAATTTTTATATTAAATAGAATTTAAAAATAATGAAAACCACGTACAGGTGGCGTACCCGCTTCATCTTTATATCATATCACGTTACATTTATACGAAGGCTGGTCTTAGAAAACGCGGCAACACCACTATAGTTGTAGCAGATGAATTTTAAAATTAAATATTTAAATTTTATAGTAATTATTATTTTTATTTATAATTATTTAATACAATTTTATTTAAATTTTACATTAATTATCAATTTAATTTATAAATTATTATGTGTACATCAATTCTTATCTTAATTTGTTACACATTGATCATTGTTATGTAAATAATTTTATTTAAATTCTACACTGACAACGCGTGTCTTTTAAATAACACCCTAGCATATACTAGTGATTAGTTTCTATGTACAATTATTAATATTATTTATTTTTAAAATATAAAAATAATTTTTTAAATTAAAATAAATGATAATCATTTGTATATTTAAATAAAATTATTTCAAAATCACATTAAAAAACAAAAAATATTACGTTTCAATAAATATAAGTAGTCAAATAAAATTTTATTGCTAGCTAGAAGAATTCAAGTGTATACAACTTAACTTACACGAAAATCTTAATTAATGTAAACTCTAATTTAAATAAAAATTATAATACCAAGTCATAAGGAACAAAATAAATATTCCCGCTATGAAGTCAATTATACTAGATAATTATAAAGTACAATCATGGATAATTATTCTTATTATTTATATAGAAAACATAAACATTGGTGGATTTAATTTTTAAATTAAGAAAATAAACCAAACCAAACTAAACTTTTTCTTACTAAATGGGATTGACTATATGAATTTAACGACGTCAATTAAATCTGTTTAGGGTCATATCCTCTTTTAAATTAAAATAATAATCAAGATAAATTAGGATAATCATTAATGTATAATTTAAATAAAAGCATGAAATATTAAAATAAAAAAATAGTTTATTATATTTTTTTATTTATTAACTTTATTATTTTTTATTTTTATTTTATCTCGATTACCAAAATAGAATGAGATAAGATTTTATTTGATAATACTCTCAATATATTAAAATTTGAAAAATAACAAAATAACTATCGATATATTATAGCAATCATGAAAAATATTAAAAATGAAATTTGTGATAAAAATTATGTTAAGTTATCATTAGAATAAATGATGAAGTTTTGATTAAATATTATATATTTCCTAATTTTATAATTTCTTTGTAAAATGAAATAGTTTTAAATTTTATTATATCTCATATGTTAAAAAGTCAAAAAAATAAAGATAATGTTTGAGTTAGGCATGAGTTTAAAGGGTTATAACAATTTATTTGATAAGATATGATTTTATTTTATTATTTTTAAAATAATAATTTATTTAAATATAGAAAATAGATAAAAAGTATGAAGTTATATGATAAATAGAAATGTAAGTTAAATAAAAATAATAATATCAAGTGATATCCATAAAAACTTTAATTAATTTTGAATAAAATTGTGATAAGTGGTAATTACATACAATTCTAATTCCTTTCGGATTAACTTATCAACATTTCAATTTAGATAGTAGTAATATTTAGAATTTAAATATTATAATTTATTTAGATAATTATAATATTAATAGATATTTACTACTTAAAATTTATATAGTAAAATAAAATGTAATTATTATTAGAATAGAAAATATAAGAAACGTATATGCAAGATTTAATTTTGTAATAATGATTAGAATACTTATATAGTAAATAAAATTCTATAACCTTAATAAAATACTTTAAAATAATTATAATTAAATGTCACTCGTCATAATCATATGATAAATTAGGTGTTGTAATTGCATTTATAGACTCTGAATTTATATATATTTAATTTAATATGATATTTTTATCCTTGCACATTGGTTAAACTTTTTGTCATCATCATATTGAAACGAAATATACGTTTCGAGTGTTTGATATTTATTTATTTTCTCTTTTCAATATTTATGTTTTTATAATAATAATAATAATAACAATAATAATAATAATAATCCATGATTTTGTAATCCAAGTTAAACATGATGATTACTAAAAGCTTCCAAAATTTATAGATAGAATCCCAAGTCTTCACCGTTGCCAAATCTCAATCCAAGGAGTTTTTGAAGAGGCTTTTTTTTTTTTTTTTGGTAATTTGGAATTGAGAAAGTAAGAGTTTGCTTTTATTCTTGTTTTTGATTATTAGTGAAAATTTAATAAATGAATATTTTTAATTATTTAATTGTTTATTTCATGTTTTTTTATTATTATTCAATTGTGATTACTAATATTTTTTTTTTAATTTGGAATTGAGCTATATCTTCGCGTCTTTGACATTAATATTACATGAAAATAATACAGATACATAAGATTATTATAGAATTTTGATAGCCATACTATTGTGAGAAATATTTTCAATTAAGAACGTATAAAAGAATCAAAAATTGAATATGAAAGCTTGTATTCCATTAAGAGTTTTATTGAACTCTATGAAGCTGTTTGAACTAATAAAAATTATCAAAACTTATAAAAAATTATTGATTTTTTTAATTAAATTTTGTTGTATATTATTTTTACATTAGTTTTTATACCTTTTTTTTTTTATATTCTTTTGCCATCCAAGAACTCCCTATTTTTAAATAATGTTTAACACTTTATTGGGTTTCTTTGCATTAACTTTCCTACTTTTTTTTTTTTAATATTTTTTTACCATTTAAACACACCTCTATTTAAATAATGTTAACACTTTATTTGGTTTCTATATTTTTTGATCTGATTTAATTTAATTTTTATTACTTACTTTCATTTAAAATTAGTCATTATATTATGATTTTAAATTCATGGAGATTCATTGATTCAATTTAATTTTATTATGCTGTAATTATTCCTTGAAATTCGAATCATTCATGACAATGAGGAGATTAATATTTTTAGAAAAAAAAAAAGCTATCGTATAATAAAACATGTTATTAAGGATAACAAGTAATAAATTTGAGTTAATAAAAATTTTGATTATGGTATAATTATTTAAATTAAATTTTACTTATTAATTAATATATAATTTAATAATAATAATGGCTTTAAAAGACTAAAACAAATAAAAGTAATCATAATTCAAATAAGATAGAAGATCCTAAAAATTCAATGTATTTTATTATTAATTAGAATAATTATTTTTTACTTGTATTATAATTTTTATCCAAATTAAATTTTACACTAATTAAAAATTTTCATGTGAGTTAAGGTAGATATATACTCGAATTCTTCTAATCATACAGTTTTATTTAATCATTTATTAAAATATATAATATATTTTTTTAATTTTTTATTTAATTGTCATTTTATTTCATTTATATATATAAACTATTATTATTTCTTACAATTGAAATATATCTTATTTTATTTTTATATTTTAAAAATATATTATATGAAAAATTTGCGCAGAGCTAATCACTAGTGTGTATATATAAGTGATTTTTGGATAAAAAAAATAAATACGTAAATAAATTAGTATAAAAATAATATATAGCAAAATTTAATTAAAAAAGATTGGTAATTTTTTTATAACTTTTGGCAAAGAATTCGTTTGATGTGATGAATTTTGTTAAAAGTTTTTAAAAATTTTTAAAAATTATTTATTTTTTTTATCTCACTACCAACTCATAACTTATCTCGTTTTATCTCATTTTTTTATCATTTTAAACGTGCCCAAAATTAGATAAATGAAGCACTTCCATACACCTAATTAGTTTCATGTACTGAATTGCAGTGGATCCACGCCCAGTTAAAGATGCATGTTTTACATTAGTAAGCGGAAAGCTGCAGCTTCTTGACCGCCGGACTTGGACAAAAGGGCCGCCACCGCCATTTTGGAACGGTAAAGTGGATGGGTACAGACTTCGAACCTTCTCTCGTTTAGGAATACGAATTACAAATTATACTAGTACTGGTGGGTTAGTTGGATCAGCCAAACAGAAACTTAAGGGTTTGTTTGGTATATTTATTTTAGTCTTGTTTTCTATTTTATATTTTTAAAAATAATAAAAATAACCTCAAAAAATAATCTAAAAAATATTTAATTACTCGTATTTTTAAAATTTGTTTTAGAATTTACACACATAATGTAAAATGACTAAAAGTTGGTCGAAACGTTTTGAATTATTTCAATTAATAAATAAGTTTTTTTTTTCTGAGACATAAATAAGCTTTATTTGCAATTGATAAATAATGATTATTTACATGTTTGAGATAAATGACTATCAATTTCAAATGATTATGGGATCACAAATTTATATAACAATATAACTCATTAATTTGATATTTATATATTTTTAATAGTTAAATTTATTCAAGAGTTAGGATTACTTTTTTTTTTTTATTCGCTTTTGTTTTTTTAGTCACTTCACATAAAAATATAATTTCTCAATCTTTTTATATATTTTTTAAATACTTTTTATATATAAAAATTTTTAAATTAATATTTCAAAAAAATGTGATAATATTTGTAATAAATAATAAAATTGTACACATTTATTAAATAATGTTTGAATATTTATTAGACAAAATCAACTAAATTTTTTTATTTTAAAAAATTATATTTAAACTATAATTTTCTTTAAAAATTTATTAAAAAATAAACATTTAAATTAATATTTTAATTTTAATGTGCTTAAAACTTAAATTTTAAATATATGTTGTTTTACTCTTTATATAATTATATAATAAAAAAATTTAAAATTTTGAATTTGAGATATTTTCAATCATTAGATTTTGCTCAATAGACAGAATTGTTTTTGTTTTTATATCTATTTTGGTCGTCTTTTCGGTTATTTCATATGAAAATATATTTTCTTTCACTTCTTTCATATTTTTTTGAATACTTTTTATATAAAAGTTTTTAAAATAATATTTTAAAAAATGTGATAATATTTATAATAAATAATAAAATTTTATATCTTTATTAAATATTGTATGAATACTTTAGTCTTATTTGATTAGTAATTTTTATTTTTATACATTATTTTTACACTTTTTCATATAAGTTTACTTTATAAATTTAAATTTGAATTATTTGCATGCAAAATTATATTTCTGTGCCTTTAGACAAAAACAATTGCTAGTCTATATAGCAATATAGCTCATTGATTTGATATTTGTATATTTTCAACTATTAAATTTATTCAATTGTTAGAATTACTTTTTTTTTTTCTATACTTTTGTTATCTTTTCTGTCACTTTACATAAAAATATTAATCCCTCACTCTTCCTGTATATTTCTTGAATACTTTTGATTTTAAAAAATATGATAATATTTGTAATAAATAATAAAAACGTACATATTTATTAAACAATGTATGGATATCTATTAAACAAAATCAATCAAATTTTTTTATTTTAAAAACCTAATATTTAAACTATAATTTTCTTTAAAATTTTATTAAAAATAAATATTTACGTTAAAATTTTAATTTTAATATGCTTAAAATATAAATTTTAAATATATACATTTTTACACTTTTTTTTTTTTTTTTGTGATTTGTATAAATTTTAAATATATGCAATTTATCTCCACTGTTTGCCGTGAAACTCTACAATTTAAGGGTAATTGATTTTATAACTCTTTAAAGTGTGTTTAAATCATTAACACGCATCAACTAAAAAACTATTTGCCGCTGCACTCCATGTAATTAAGACTAGATGAAAACGCGAACTATATCTAGTGTGCATTTTTGAGTAATAGTTGCAGGTTTTCTCGTATCAAAAGACTAGATAAAAACGTTAAAAAATTATAAAAAAAATTAAGGAGTTGATTGTAAATAATTTTAAAAATTACATTTACATGTTTGTGCATTTGTACACGTGTATTGCTGCATTTGTACACGTGCATGCACCCCTAATTGGATTCAACTTTAATTGGCTATTTTTTTTTTCACTTGAAAACACTGAATAATATTTTACTTTTGTCTTAAATGTATGGATATAAATATAGGTTTTTGAAATTAAAAATGAAATTTTTATTTTCAATTTTAGTATTTGTTTGGAGTGTTAAATTTTGACAAAAATTAAAAATAGACAAATTTTGAATTATTAAGTTTTGATGTATTTTTCAAAAAGTGTAAAAATAATGGTAAAAGTCTAACAAAAGTTTATTTAAGTTGTTAAAAATTAAGACCTTAAATTTATTTTTCAATGATTACTACTTTGAATCTTTTCAAAATTACTAGAGGATTTACCTAATCATTAACTTTAAAGTCCTAAAAATTAATCGAGATGCTCGCAAGATAACTCGAATATCCTCGAATATAAAAAAAAAAAAACAAAAATTAAAAAATATAAAAAATATTATAAAAGTTGACGAAAGTTGGAGAGTATTGAAAAGAATTAAAAATTTTTGGTGTAAAATAAGTTAAAAAAATTTAAAGAAAGTTAGAAATTTTTAGTTAAATTTGTCAATTCCAAAGTTAGAAATTTTTAGTTAAAGTTGATAATTCCAACTCACCAAAAAAAATAAATAAATAAATAAACAAATGCATATTTAGTTTAAGGGTAGAAAAGTAATCATAATTTTAATTTACAGTAATGCTACATGTTTCGCATCCCGCTGCATTTTGTATTGACTCCACTCTCACGTACACTTACGTGGGATCCACGTTATTATAAAGTGAGACGCGGACTGCGGAATTTTCTGCAGAATGCGTAAACTTTTTCTTTAATATATATGAGTGGATGTGGGCAACGATGCCGATCGAGAGCCAGCAAATACACCATGCCCCATGCCATGCCATGTCAACTGCTGTCATGCTGTACAATTAATTTTGCAACATACTCTGATGTCACCCATTTAATTTTTCCAACCCCGAGGTTGTTTAATTTGATGTGCAAAATTTTATTAATCTTTAATTTTTTCGGATGTTCGCTGAACACAAACCAAAAAGAAAGAAACGGTGATGCCGACTCAGCTCCCAGTTCTCAATACGCCATCGATTTAAAATATATAATAATTTTCCTTCCGTTAGTTAATTGGACAAAGTAGTATATAATTTTATTTAATATTATTGTTAAAATATTTTATATTAGATTATAAAATATTTTAAAAATATTCTTCATATATATTACTTATATTAAAATATTTTATATATTAATTTTTAGTAAATAGTTAAATTTAAATTGGTTTGTAAATCATTATCATATATACCTCTCATTGTAAACTTATTTAAAGGTCTCTTCATATCTTTTATGATATATATGATAAGATGTAGCGTTTATAATTTTCTCTTAAATTCTATTTTTTTTTTTAATTTTAACATAGTATTAAAACCATATGTCGTGTTTTTAAATTTTCTAGTGTAGTATTATTCTCCTACACTATTTTTTACCACTATAAAATCTTTGTTTTTTTTTTTTTTTGCAATTGAAACCGGTTCTTAAGATTTTTTATTACTTTTATTTCGATTCTGACCTTTGTTTGTTCGTTTTTATTGTCCTAGTATATTTTTTATTTATGATGAAATCCCAATATTGTATTTTTATCCCATTCATAGTACTATGCTTGATGAAGTAGACTATTATAAACCAACAGATGTCAGTCTTTTTATTTTTAGTAGTAATATCTGAAGAGAAATGTGCTGTTATTTTTTCATACGTTTTTCAGTTTTGCCTTTTTTATTTTATCTTTGTACATCGTATGTCTTGTTTGGTAATTTTTTTTATCTCTATTTCAAAAAATTATTAAACCAGTGGCAGCGAAATTTTTTCAAGAACTCATTGTCAAAACTTCGTCGCCGCTAGCAACCACATAATATTAGATTCTACACTCATGACTTATCTATATAATATCTATATAATAAAACAGAACGATTTTCAAAAATATCTCTTTCACAAACTATGATCTAAAGGTTGAGATTAAACTTTATTCTTTAATGAATGATTGAGATCTTTCACAAAATTTTATTTTTTTATCCTAGATCGGTAAAATAATAAAGTTCACTTTTTATTTCACCTATAAATGTGCTAACATTGTCGTATATTATTTTAATAAATATTAAAAAAACTCATGAATTCTTAAAAGGAATTCACTTTTTTGGATTTTGAAAATGAATTCACTTGCTCATGGGTTTAAAAATAAGAACCCATTTGTTTAAAAATTTAATTTAATATATAATTGTTAAATTTATATATTTCAATTATATTAGTAATTAAATTAAAAATATAGATAAAAAAATATAAATGAATTAAAAAATAAAAATAAAAAAGATTAAATAAGAATTAAGTTATTTATCATATAACCACAATTCTTAGTATTTTAAAATTTAAAAGTAGAAAAAATATTGAATATTAATTAGACTTTGAAGTAATTATTTTTCTATATTAACTACTTTATTTTTTTATTTTTAAAATATTTAAATAAAATTAATCTTGGGAGAGTGATTTTTTTTTAAATTTTAATTTTAAATTTAAATTAATAAGATTGACTGTATCTATATAATAAAATATAGCACATTTCAAAAATATCACCCTTACAAATTTAAAGATTGAAATTAGGTTTTATTCTTCAATAAATGAATGAGATTTTTTACAAATTAAACTTTCTCTCAAATTCTTTTTCAGCTTTTAGATTACTTCACATTTTGATAAACCATTTAATTGAACTTAAGATGGTATTTGAAAATTTGCATTAAAAAAAGAGTTGTATTAAGAAAAATAAAAATTTTGTTTCTCGGTTACAAATGCTTATATATTTAATTTTAATTAAGAAGTATCATATTCGCTAGTATATATATATTTGATAACTTGGAACTCTCATTCATTTATTATAATTCTCAACCAACTAGTGGATAAATCAGAGAGATATACCTTAACCCTCAAGCATATCCAACTTGAATTAAAAATCAAACTTGTGTAATTTGTACGAGAAGCTTATCCACGAGCCATTGAATTAAATATTTTTAACTCTAAGTTTATGGCAGATGGATTTGTTACGTCACTAAGAGGTAAGATAACTCTTGAAATTAGAGGTCTATTCAAGATTTATAATTAATGGAGCTAAATTTATATTTTAGAGAGAGAGAAAGAGAAAAAGAAAGAGAGAGAGAGAGTGTGCAAAGTAATAGTTACGAACTCTAAGGGATAGCTCAACCGGTAAGACCTTGGATTTGCTCCTCAGTGATCACTAGTTCGAGTCTTCTCAGGGCCATTGGAAGGCTTATTCGGTCGTTAACTTCAGGGCCAAGGGAATAATCGAGGTGTGCGCAAGCTGGCCCGGATAGGGGCAGACCCAGAATTTTGATTGAGAGTGGCACCGAATACCTTAAAAAAAGTAACGAGTTACATCGGGATTAAAAGTATGATAAAACTACATTACTTTTAAGAAAAAAAAAATTATTCTTAAATATTAAACTAGTAAATATACTTTTCACAGTTCAATAATTTAATTACCGCTTTTAAGAGTACTAGAAGTTTAATAAGGATGTTTCTTGTCATTAAAACAAATAATTATTATTAATTTTATTGTTATGAAATTTATTATTACATTGTATGCTATATTTATTGATATTATGCATAAAAATATTCATTAGTATAGTAAAAAAATGCACTTTATTTCACACATAAATACTTAATTTTGATTCTTGTAGATTATTTTTATATTGAAAAAATTTGAACTAATTTTAATTTTTTAATAAAATTAAAATACTAAGGATATTTTAGTAATTTTGTATCCAAAATTGAAGGGGGTCACTTGCCCCCTTGCCTCCATGTGGCTCCGCCAATGGGCCCGGACACTCTGAGTTATTAAAAAAAATAGTTACGGTACAATTTTTGACAAAATTAAACGTAGAAGCAATAACATTTGGGGGCGTTTAGAGTGATAAAAAATGATTAATTTTAATAAAAATTATGAGTTCGTAACTCATGCAGTGAGATAAAAAATAAGTAATTTTTAAAAATTTTTAACGTTTTTCAATAATTTTCAAAGTTTCAAGCGAAGTTTCAATCTTCTGGTACGAGGAAGTCCGCAGCCACTACCCGAGAGTGCGCACTGGGTGAAACCATGGAAGGTAAACCAGCCTAGGCAAGCCCTGGCTGACCGGCTCGATCGAGAGGGGCTGTTAAAAGCCCGCCACATAGCAGAGAACTGGCCTCCCCGAAAGGAGATTCGAAACCGGAACCACCAGGTGGCTTAAGGTCCCCAGCAGCTCCGAACCCCACTCGACCACCTCCGAAGGGGTAGCTAAGTTTCAATCTTAGTTATGCATGCTCATGATTGTTTCACTTTTCATGCTAGGCCAACTACAATGACTACATTTGCATTCCATCCTAAATAAACGTAATGTTTTTCACCCTTCCAACGCCCCAGAATAGCTTCCAAAGAGAGGAAACTAATTGACTGCTGTCAGAGAAAGGAACATACCTCTATCTAACACATGAAACTCTAGTACTAGTATCTTATTTCTATAGAAGTTATCCTAGCTGGTACTTAATAAATTAATGATATAGTGAAAACAACTCTACAGATCATTGTAAAAAGAAAAAACCTCATACATAGCAGGCCATCTATTGAAGAGTTCCTACCAGACCACAATATTGAATCACCCGTTTCATCGTAAGTAACTGAAACCCAGATTCAAAATCGCTAGAATTAAGTGAAAAGGGCTTGAACATGAAGATTTGAGGGCCGAACAGATACACTATAATTGTTATTATTAAAATGGTAGATTAGGGTGGATTTAATGCAAGCAAAATAAATATTATGTGTATATGAATATAAGAATATCAAAAATAAATTAATGTGAAGATACATACATGTTTGTTTTATGATCCTACTTCGTTTGTAATTACGTTAATTTTGAAACTAAAAAATTAGGGTTAAATTATTAGGGCTTGATCTTCTTCTCTATCATAATCAATATGACGGTTGTCAATGGGAAGAACTATCTGTATATTGTAAAAAGAAGAAAACTATCTAATATATAGAGAGTAAACCCTAATCTCACTGGATCCTCCCTTCAGAGACGGAACTAGGAATTTAATAATAGGGGAGCTGATTCCTATAAATTTTAATCTCTTTCTTATAATCTCAAAAATGCAATATCGAAATTATACTGTATATTTAGGTGTTCAACAAGTAATATAAATCAATAATTAAATACTTAATTATTTATTAAAAAAATCATGAGAATTCTTTGTTTAATCACATTTCAAAACGTCATTAATATGATTTACAAATCAAAGAATATAAAACGAGATATTAAATACATGAAATATAATTTTAGCAAGACTAGAAATAAGAATTATCAAAATATCATGATTAAGAGAATCCTAATACTAATTACTTTTGTCATCTTTAATCATAATACGTAAAGAATAAGTTATTGAGAATATATACACTCACAGCACAATTGCACCCAAAAAAAAAATTAAGTACCTGTTTATCTATATACCATTAGCATAATTGCACAACAAATAAATAAATAAATAAAAATAAACAAATAATTGGTACACCTATAAATTAAGAGGATTTAAAGCCAAATAAGTTAATTGAGAAACGTCAAATAAAAAAGAATATCAAGCATTCAAACTTTTCGTCAAATTTGATATTCAATTTCAATGAAAAAAACTTACAGAGTTAGAATTTTAACTTTAATATCCAGAGAAAGTAGTTCCAATCCAAGAAAATCCTAACTTTTACTTTATGTCAGTGTACAATCTCAAAAATTTGTCTTAAAAATTATATAATTGATTAGTTAGATTATTAATAGCTCAACTCAAGAATTTAAATCTTATATTTCATTAATGGACTAACTCAAAAATTACGGCCTAAACTAAAAAACTTGGGGTTGTCATTTAAGAAAAATATATATTTATAAAAATATTTATACTATATATATATAATATTTTTTTCTAGTATGAAAGGGAGCCAAGGGTCCCTTTGGCTAAGCCTTGGTTCAGTCTCTGACTCCCATAACAGATCTACAGTGGGCTCATACTAACCATTTAACCTCATTATTCCTATTAGGTACACATAGCCCAATAATGTAGATCATAACAAAATGCGTCTTATCATGTATGTTTCCATCTTTAACTTGGTTCTAACTCGTTTTTGATAAAATAAAATTTAATTAATGTACACTCAATATACAGAAAATTCTAACATTCTCTCACTTAAGCAAATATTAATTATTTAAATTTTAAAAAAGATTTCAACATGACTCTCAGGTTAGAGACTCTATGTGGCCACATTTCGAAACCAAGTAAAGATGAGAAACAACACCTAAAACAATCCCATCTAACAAAATAATTAATATCGAATCAAAGTGAACATTACATTTTATAATTCATGTAATATCACTCGTGATTACAAATATCAAAGACCTAATCGACATGGATCAAATGAGGTAGTGTGGTGGAAATTAGTAGTCAATAGGTGATCTTATAAATGTACTAATCCCCTTATCAGTCCAATTCTCTTTAGATATGTTCATCAAACAAGCAAGAGAATTTTTCCCATTTCTCTTTAGATATGTTCATCAAACAAGCAGGAGAATTCTTTCAATTCTCTTTAGATATGCTCGTTGAACAAGTAAGAGAATTCTAAAGTTTAAAATGGAAACCAATGTGTCTTGCGCAAATATCATAAAAGTAAGACAAGACATCCCAAAAATATTTATCAAACAATTCTCTTTCAATATACTTATCATATAAGCAAAAGAATTTTAAGATTTCAAATGAAAACCAATGTGTATTGCATAAATATTATAAAAGTAAGGCAAAGCACATCCCAAAAAATGCTTAAGTAACAGCAAACTTAAGACTTCTAGTATATATAATTCATGAAATATATTCATACTGTGATACCCCGTGTTCATGCGATGAATGGATTTAGCATTGGAATCAATTGAGATGAGTTTGTATGTGTATTGGTGTTTTGGAGATCAAGAGTTGAGTTATTCAAGTGGTGAGGTTAGGTTGGAAATTTTAGGAGAAAACCAGCCTCGGCGGGCGCCTAAGTCCATACGCAGATGGGCGCCCAAGGAACCCTGCACATCCTGGCCGAAGTTGCTCTCGGCGGGCGCCCAAGCCGCGTGTGCCTGAGATTCCCCCTGCCGTGCGCCCGAAACAACTTGCATCAGCCCAAGCCAGAAGTTAGTCTCGGTGGCCGCACGAGCCCGTGCTCAGGTGGGCGCCCGAGCTGGTCCAGAAGGTTCCCCATTGTCTGGCCAACTTGAATTGTGAAGTTTGATTTTGTTTGTTTTGACCAAGTCAACCCCAAATCACTTGGACCAAGACTTGAT